>JAWWMK010033272.1:0-13381 GCA_035047105.1 Galeopsomyia nigrocyanea
TTTCGATAAATGAACGCGCCAGTGGAAGAAACATCGAAATAATTTTGTAATAATTTTCTTTGTAATTATTCCCATAAAGCTCAATGCTAAATCTGACCACCAGTCATCACAGCTGTTCGGCTGTGACGTCATGCTGAAAAAGGTCTATTCCTACGTTTATAGTAAAGAAAAGAAAATGGCTTTTTATTACTGTAATTGCGGGTTCCACTTGAAACTAGAGTAGTAGTATTTTTTATTTCGAAGCAAAATTCATTATTATTCATTTTTAAGACAAGTGAAATATTTAGTCTGAATAAGAATCGTTTACCTTAAAAATAAAGCCAGCGATGAATGATTCCAACCTGCGAAATGAAAATACAAATACTTGTTTATTTAAGACAAAGATTCAAACTAATTCGAATTTCAAAGCGTTATAATATCTTTTATTAAATAAATTTTAGAAAGACTTTTCTATCTCACTCTTGAATAATACGAATGATGAAAACGTCTACGTCTTTTAACTCTAAAGCTCTAGCGGATTAAACAAAATTTTCCATTATAAATTATGAAAATATTCCTCATTAACCCAGTTTTATGTTTTCTCTGTATATTACAAATATTCGATGCGCTCTAAGTTGAGCATGCCTGTAATTGCCATGTGCGTTTAGCCTGTACACGCGCGTATGCAAGTTACGCGGCGAGGCAAATTTCATAGCGCGAATGCCAAGCATAGCTCATATTATACGCAGAAAATTTCAGTAAACTTGAGCGTGTAAGCCTCAATTCTCGACTTTCAATCACTTAACCTAAATTACGCTTGATCGTTCCTGCACTTGAATTCTACGTCACTACTTGTTTCAATTGTTAGTTGATCTATTGTACTTTGCTTTGTTCATGTGCCTGGGTAAATGAGCAATATCCACTCTAGTTGTTCATTTTATTTGATAACGCAAGATGTAGTAAGTGTTTTAGAATTCTCTTGTGAATAATATTCGAATGTTGATATGTTATTATTTTCCTGTTACTAACTTCGTATTGATTTTGCTTAACCTGTCATTCTTACGCTACTACTTGATCAGTCTGCATTCATTTTCATCAACAATTAAAGTATTATTTATTAAAAGTGGAATTGTAATTCATGTTTAGTAGTAAAAACACGATAAATTTATTCATTAACGTTGAGTCTATCTCAGAATAGAGTCGACGGAACATATGAAAAGACGGTATCAAATCCGGACCAAACGCGAATCAAAGTACTGCGTTTTATGTGCTTATCTCATACTTAAAATTATAAACGATAAGCAGCTGACATTCTCAATTGTCTATTTGACTTCCGATATTGATTTGAAAAATGCAATATGCAAATAAGCTTTAGCACTGTTCCCATTAGACCGTCGAGCAGAATGATGTGGTTACCAAAGATTACGATAGGGTACTTGCGCCAGTAAATGAATGGTTTCGCCAAAGCGCGTCTTCAAAATGATCGTATTAATTACACATTAGCCTAAATCGGCTGCTACCTGGTGGCATCGGGAAGTTATGCATTCATTTTATTGAAATAAAAATAATGTAGGCAGTCAAAATTATTTGTTATTTTGTAAAATATCAAATAAGATTTTAAGTCAGGTAGACCAGTAAATGAATACCAGTTGACCAATGGATGAATACTCGTGACCCAGTAAATGAATGCTATATTTCAGGCTTTATTTATCTCTTAAACTTAGTAAATCCGTACATAATCATTGTCAAACAAGAAGTAAAAATATATATTAACTTTAGGAGCTATGATAAAACTAATTTGTCACATGTAAAGCATAGCTATTGTGTAACCTCTAACCCAACCTCAAATGTCACTGGTAAGGCGCCGTAAGACGCTTATGGCAAAATGCTCATTCATTCACTGGTCAGAGGTATACTTTCTCGGTACCAATGAATGAATAACACAAAATTAATAATAACAAAAGGTACAATGACAAATAAGGAAAGTATCCCACCTGAAACAGTAGAAAATTCAATAATTTATATTATAAATCTATTTGCAAATCTTAAATGCGTCAAATTATTTGTTTATGCCTCTTCCAAAAATTACTACACTCCTGAGGTTATGTCTAAAAATCACGAGTTTTCAAGCGTTGTAGCAGTGTATGTTTTAGATGGAGTAACAAAAAGAAAAAAAAACAAATTAGCAAGAAAAATACTACTGTAATTTAAAGTTCAGATACTTAATTGAATATTAAAATTATTTAGCAACGCTTAGACATACTTTTATTATATTGGTTACATGAATTCAATGACCATTCATTCACTGGTGCACATTCATTTACTGGTGCGAGTACCCCTAAATGAATTTTTATATGGTAACATGATTGCCAGACTATTGATTTTGTATGCAAAATTAACGTTAATGGCGAAAGTAGGTCTACGCTCTTCTTTACCATTTGCTCAATTGCTATAATTTATAAAATGACAATTCGTCCTCCAAATATAATTTCGAGTATTTGTACGTCAGTAGTAGTTTTTGTATATTAGCTACACTAAACTCGTAAAAGTCAAGACTTGCTTAACAAAGGCAAACTTATATAAATTGAATTGTGAAAAAAGTATAGCATTATAACAACTGTCACGAGGACGAATGTAGTTGGAGCAATAAAAGTTTCCACGGTAAAATCATAAGCTCAATTAAAGCCTTGCGGCATGAATAAGAAGTAGTTATTCAGCTTTTATAAGTACCAATGTGAATTTATGAGGCACTAAAGGGCGTATGAAAATTTGAAAGGCAAACAGTGAACTTTTATTCCATGAGCAAGATTTCTTTTCTCAGCAGATTTCCACTTAATATCCCTGCTGAATTGAAGAACAGCCATTATTTTATTATGTATTTTACACTATAAGTGTATTGTTATTCTTCTTGTGCTTAGTTAACTACGAAACAGAAGAAATTAAGCATAGCTTTTAACTATATGCATAACACTTTAAGTTTGTAGTATGTAGTTCGGTTACATCTTACTTTCTACTTCTAGAAATTCCATTTCAAATAAATCTAGTTAGTATATGAATGTTTCATTCAGCAAGTTACTTTACAAAGTTTAAATAGAGGAAGAGCAAATTTTCGGCCAGATAAGATGGCCAGAGGGTAAAATAGGCCATTTGCTATACTTTTTGATTGCATATTATTCATGTCGCATGGCCAACGATGATTTTTGTATAGATCCACTTCGACAGTCACACGCGCAATTTATGCCCATAACAGTTTTTTTTTTGTTTAACGTACAAAAATCAACATATCTATTTTTAGTACATTTTTAAAGCCTCAGAAAGTTACGTCTCGAGTTACCATTAACTATTCACATCAGACCCTACCTACCCATTTAAAGGACCAAGAACCCGTTTTTGCATTTCAATTTTTATGTGTCGAAGTTGAGATACAGTTTGCTTTTCTGGTGGTCCATCTCACCCGCTCCTCCTCCAAGCGGTATCTACAACTTTCTGAACCTTTAAGATGCTCACGATGATTTTACGGAATCAATTTTTTAGACTCGACATCATATGATGATTGTCTTAAAAAAGAGGATCATTCTCGTTCGCAATTAGCATAAATATTTTTGCAATACTAAAAATTGTGAATTTTTAAAGTGTCACTTGGAAAGGCTTCAAGTGAGTTCAAAAAAACATTTTAAAAAAAGAGGAAAATCAACTGTGAGACTATAGATGGGGCATTACACGCTCGGTGAAAGCTGACTTCCACATTTTCCCTAAGGATGCTTTAAGCTCTGGACTTAAAGCAACGAGGCGATTATCTCTCACAGCTCTGTCTTATTTTCCTTATTCTGTCCGTCGACAGGCAAGTTCAAGCGAGCGGCCAAAGTGAGTCTGAAAATTTAGAATGTCGTGCTACTATTAGCGATAAGAAAGCAGAAAGTATCTGACATTACAGTATCATTTTCAAGAGCTAGAAGAGAGAGAGAGAGAGAAAAGAAAGAGAATGCTTGGAAATAGTGCAACAGCGGGTTTTCCAATGGAAAATTCATCAGGTAAGAGATCATAATAAGTTATACTCTACACTCTTCTACGTCCTATATTCTCTTTCCTAAATCGAAAATTATCGTTATTTACGTATGAAAAAAATATGAAAGTGTTTTAATGCAAACATTTCGTGAAATTCCATGTATACATATTATGTTTCTTAACTGGTAAGCACAAGAGCATTTCAGCTGAAACGAGAATTCACAACACGAGTCAAAAGTGAGTACACGAGTCCCCTTAGAAAGCTTTTTCTTCGAATCGGCTAGGAATAGTTTCTTTTTGTATGGAAGCTTAAAATAAGTCGCGAGATTACTATTTTACGTTTACAATTCAGAAAAATAATTTAGTAATGTATATAGCTACTGACTAAAGTTCCATTTATAATCAAATTTATTTGACGATGTATAACATGAAGAAAATCTACGCCAATATATTTTAGGTAAACTGTGAGTTTTCCGAACTAATGTCAATAAAAAAAATCGATAAGAGATAATGAAGATAAATGAGCTAAGTGGCTCAGTCGGTACGGATACGAAAGTTCTGCGCAGGTGGCACAGATTGATTTTCTCCTCGCAATAAAATCCTCAAGAATTTATGGTTACCAATAGCAGAGAGATTTGCGTATTTCATACATCTGAATATGTATGTATATATCCATGCAGCGAGCAGATTTGCTATTCAAATTCTGTAATCTCTCAAACTGGCAATAGGCTCAACTGACAAAGGCTTTCCATTAGAGAAAGAGTAAATAAAGCACCGACTGTTAATTCTGTTTACCTGCTGCCAATCAGAAAAGAGTAAAATTTGAAATGGATCATTCCGTTGCAGGGATATTTTTCTAACAACGATGACGTCATAACGTTTCATGAATCAAATTTTGACAGTTGGCATTTCGCAGTTACATTCGAACAATTTAAATTCTTGCTGAATATTCCATATTGATTGATGCAAATATAGATATAAATACAAATATAGGTATAGAGTAAACTGCTATACAAAAAGTACAGAAGTTAGCTGTATTCACAATGTGCAGGGTTTGCACTTTGAATTTCATTAAAAGATAAGCCGTGATTCGTTACAATTGAACTAATCGCAGAGTTAATGTTAAATTTGATGGTTTTTTTACTGGTCACAGAACTTTATAAAGTCATTAGAATTAACGGCGAGCAAAAATTGCACCTTCTATATACATTGAAGCTTTTCTACTCAA
This sequence comes from Galeopsomyia nigrocyanea, assembly GCA_035047105.1. Lineage (NCBI taxonomy): Eukaryota > Metazoa > Arthropoda > Insecta > Hymenoptera > Eulophidae > Galeopsomyia > Galeopsomyia nigrocyanea. The sequence goes on from JAWWMK010033272.1 coordinate 5,213, forward strand.
CTGAACTTTTCCGAGTTCAATTGAGTACAACTCCATCGCTAACTTTAGCGATCGATTAATCAGCTTCGCTTTAATTTGCTTCGTATCAACAAAAGCATAATGGGAGTATTGGGTAGGGTGAACGAATACGCTTCATCATACCAATGATATGCACCCATGAATAGCATCTTTACCACTATTTATTTCTCAAATTATTGTTTTTGATAAAGCGAAGCATCTATCTACATATACATAAAGTATTATCTGTATCATATATGTGTCGTAGGTGAATAGCAAAACCAGGCGTTATGCCTAATGCCTGGGCTTTCAGGCTAATAGCCGAATGCATCATCAATACGGTCAGCGTCGTCTATTCGCTTGATCGCCCAGGCATTCAGCATAACTCCTGAATTTTCAGGCTAATAGACGAAAGGTTCACGGCATTACTCTATTCGGTTTCTTATAGTTTTTTGGAATTTAATAAGAAAAGCAAAGTGATAGCGTTAATCGAACTTCAGAATCGAATTCTACGGCTCAAAATACGTCGGAAACCATATTACGTTTTTTTTCTACGCGAAATTTCGACCCTTGCAAGCTCTGCAAAAAGGCCAAACTCATTGAACGTGCCAGATTTGCAATTTTATTAGTTTTTATAGTTTTTATGCACTGTTAGAGTTTCAAAAGCTCTAGAAGGGTCGGAATTTCGAGTAGAAAAAAAAACAAAATATGGTTTCCGACGTATTTTGAGCCGTAGAATTCGATTTTGGAATCAGATTAACGCTATCATTTTTTGTTTTCTGTCAAATTCCAAAAAACCATGAAAATTCGTGGATTCTTTTTCGATCGATTTTAGGACTTCTATGAATAAAACAAGGGTCACAAAGAATTTTGTGGATGGTCCATTGTTTTTTTCGATTCTTTTTGTAATGTAGAATGATAATCTGAAAGAATTGAGAGCGTCGATTCAATTTGTCATTTTTCACAACTGGTGCCGAATTAATCGATTTTTTTGTAGAATTAGACGTATACTTGTATGATGCTTTTGAAAACATTCATTTTGGAAATAGATATTGGTATCCTATAAGATATGTGCACTTAAGCCGTAAATCTAATTTTAAGATATTGAAGTAAAATTTCTTGATTGACATCTTTGCTCCAATGCATTTTTGTTTTGGCAGTGCCATGTCATTTATTGCATATTATTAATTAGTTTTTCATATCTGGCATGAGAGAAATTACGTTTGAATAGATATTTTTTGATGAATCATATCTGCCCGACCAAGGTACAGTATCTCGTTAAAGTATTGTAAAACGAGTCTACCGTTTCTCTACAAAATATAAGTGACACCATGACTTTTGTTCAACGAAACGTGGAAACGGAGCGGAAAATTGAAAGATAAAGAAAGACAGCGGAAATTCACACAAAGGCTTGACGAACGTGTACTCAACTCGACCTCTTTTTTATTTCCCTTCTTAGTTAAACACTACCTAATTAAGCAATTATTCGTGCGTGCGCGTCAATTCGACTTCAGTAACCGTATTTAAGACAAAAAAAACGGTTCGTTGCATTTTTTTACCAGATCGAGAATGCGAGCGAAACCAAACTAATTTTTTCGATTTCTGCAATCCAACATACATTTTTACCGTCCAAAACATTGTTCATTCTTCATAAAATATTTATTAACAAAAATGAATTAATACGACCTAGGTTTCATTGATTTGATAAAAAATTCCTACCTTAAATACAATTATGTCGAAACTATATCTCAATAAAATTGTCGTGATTGCTATCTTGAACTTTCAAACGAAAAAAAGAAAAACAGATATAAGCTGAGCGTTCAAATCGAGATCATTTTTGCGCGTGAAAAAGAAATAAATTGGATACACAACAAGCTGTTTACTAGGTGGCGCAGGTGTACTTAAAAATTTCGGTGTATAAGCTATAAATCGACTGGATTCGTAGGCACTCTTCAGGAAATGCACTCGGATGACACTGAAAAAGAGGGAGCGCAGAAGCTTAGCCTCCCATTCGGCGCATACAAACGCACTGGTAAGCCCTTCGATTTATCTTCGTTTTCGCGTGGATTATCTGCGACAGCGACTCGCTTGAGTAATAGCACATCAAGACTCAGACGTCATAACGTTGAAAAATTTTCGTCTTACGTGTAATAAACAAACGAAGAAGTACAAATTTTTGAATTTTTTATTCATAACTGCAATGCAAAGTGAGTATTTCAATTTATAAAACTAATCTACTTTCTTCAGATCTGAAAAGTATATGAAGTTTTAGTTACGATTCAGGACTTTCAAATATTAGTTGAATCACTAAATTGTATAGGTTTGTCATTCTTTAATGAAACTTAATGAAACGAAAAATGTAAAATTGACTCTGATCGAATTTTTGTATAATGGTAAATACTTATTTGAAAGGAATATTTTATTAGGCACAAATTTGGAAGTTTAGAAATGAGAATAAATGCGAAAACGTGCGAAAATTTATCGAAGTATACGAGATTCTTCCATGTAAATTTTTTTTGCTAATATGCATAAATGTTATAATTTGTATATTCAACGTACGAGTCCACAGCAGCTTACTTTAAGCAAGCTTTTATTGAATTTTATAACGTGGTATCGATGACAACCATAAAATTGAAACCTGTGTTTATAACCAATTGTTTGAAAATGAAAATAGTCGATATCGGTCGCTGCATATCGACAGGTTCTCAAATTTTTCGGATAAAATGCGTGCGGGTGGTTTGCATATGCGTGGAATGAGAAAAATTCACGCAGCCCGAAGAGGAAATGCAATTCAAGTTGGCAATTACCTCATTCGACGCGGCGGAACTCACATCGAGTAGCTGCCGCCGACGGAAGCGTATATATATACGGTGTCGAGGCGACTGATAATTGAATTTCGCGCAGCAAGTTTCACGAGTACTGATTTGCCGCATGCTTTCCGCCCAAGATCAAGTGCTCATCCCACGGCGTTACTCGCTTTACGCTTGCTACCCGATCTTTCGTATTTGAATTACTCGCTTTTTTCTCAACATGCAAAGTATTTCTGTCAAGGTAATTGGATTTCTCCATTTCTAATTAATCTTTATAATTTTATATTATTACCAAAGTTGAGGTCAATATCTTGTAGTTCAAAGTACGCAGAGCTTCAAGTGCAACACATCATGTACGTCAGAAAGAAATTCAACTTATACGAGGCAATATAAGAACAAGATACTGAAAATACAATAAAGAGATTTTTTTTATCCATCTCCGATGTATGCGCATATGAACCATGTGGTTTCTGTATCCCAATGAATTTAAAATTGACTTACGTCGGAGAGGTCGTTACAGTTAAGTCAGTTGTCGCTCGATAACGGCTATCATTTCCGCTAGAGCCCATATATTGCGCGAAATTTTTACCTGAGTTTGTGATCTGCAAAAAAAAAAGAAACAACGTTCGCACACTCAATATTGTATTCCACTGACCACGCTAAAATTTTTGTGGTTCGATGGAAAATTTAATTTCCTGGGGGCATTGCGAGCCAGTTGGCAGGAGAGCGAATTCAGAATTTGAATCTAAATTGAAGTACGGTTGCTTTTTGAAGGACATTTTAGCATAAAAAGCTCGGAGCAATAAATTTTATTGAAAACCAAAAATGGAATTCGCCTGCATCTTTTAAATTGACATATGTTTTCAGAAAACAATAACGAGTTATTTTTCCATGTGCACATTCGATTTGGTGAGCTAAATTTAGATATCGATCCGTAAAGAGACGAGACTTCGGTAATCTTGTGAAAGCACATATTAAATTTTTGCACGAGTAATCAACTAGTATCTGTGCAGATAAGCCGACAATACGTTTGTAAGAAAGATTTTGAACTAAATAATTAATAACAATTTTTAACTGACATCACAACATTTATTCTCTAATAATACTGAAATAATTTATAATTGTAACATTGTGCAATATCTGACTCTCTCTCGATTGTGCGTGTCAACTCTTTGATCTGCACGCACTGACTGACTCATTGGGTTCTCCTTCCAAGCCCCCAACCTTAGCCAGGATGTTTAAACTTATGCCCTTATCGCTTTTAGCATAAGGAAGTGCTGCCACCATCAATTATAGTGCTTCTTTTAAATTATTCTCCACACGTTAGCAGATAAAGGCACGAGAAAAAAAAAGAGAGAATATAGAAGAGAAAAGTAGATGGGAATTCGCGTCAGATTCAGAGCGATAGGATAGAATAGCTCCATGCAGCATTGAAAAAGCAGCAAGCTGGAGCTTTGCAAAAGCCGAGTTTGCTGGGTGGGTCAGAGAGAGAGAGAGGGGGGAGGGGGGGGGGGATAAAGTTATCAGTAGTGTAAACTGGGGAAGCCACGGCAGAGCGGCAGCGGTTGTTTAGCCGAAAGTCCGAGTGCAGCAGCGCGCGACCGCAAAGCTATGGCCTTGAAGCTTTTGCTTAGTTGCGGAATGCGAAATATGCCAGGCATATACGCGGCTATGTGGGCGCGCGTATAACGTGAGTGCTGCTCCACATGCTCTCTCCCTCTCTCTTTCCCTTTTGCACGCCCCTGAATATTCAATGTACGGGAAGGAAACATTAGAACAAATTGGAATGCAGTGACACGAGCGAATATCATTTTTTCTTATTTTTAGCTCGTGTAAATTTGTCGCGCTCGACTACGCAGACAACAGATAAAAGAACGTCTCAAAACTCTCAATTACTGAGATTAGTGCGATCGCAATAAATAAATAAATAAATAAAACGATTTGAATACTGCTGGAGCAACAGAGGCAGAGAATTATTTTGGTGGAAAAGCTTATGGCGAAAAATATTGCGTTATACGAGGCGCTAAGCCGAAAAGGTTGCTCCTCGCATTCGGTTGTTTGGCGTTGCGAGAGAGCGAGAGCACGAGAGTTCAGGAGCACGGAAACGAGATTGGCCAAGATCATGTATTTTCCATACGAGCGGCAGCAAAGCTTCGGGGGCTTGAATCTTATTGGAATTCGAAGTCGCGAGGATCATGCGATTTATATCAGCATGTTTGGCTGCAACCGTCTGACTTACACCTCACTCTCGCCTCTTCTTTCTTCCCACATCCTTCTTCTTTCTCATCTCGCGTTCTCTCTCTCTCTCTCTCTCTCTCTCTCTCTCTCTCTCTCTCTCGGATCAGCAATATCACTGTTACACTTACTTGAGCTTAGCCTTTCGTTCCTTCTTCCTTATATTGAATCTCGACGCTCGCGCTTCCAACATGATGGAATATTTTACGGCGCGACATCCACGTTGCTTTTTTTTCAACATTTATACTCTCTCACTTATTTATTTATTGCTTTTCCTATTTCTCGATGTGACGTGTCGCCAATTTGCTCTTTGTTCACTCTCAAGCTTACAATTTTTTCGAAAAAATAAAAGAGCTAGCTGCACGAGACGCTCGATAGAAATTTTCAAACGATATACGATAGAACCTTTATAATTCAAAAAAGAGATTGAGGCCAAGCATTGAATTATTGAGCTTCCATTTTGCACGAGAAATAATGAAAATGTTAATCAAACAACTGCTAAATAGAGTATCTGAATATTTCGTACAACGTTTTAACTGAAAATCCATTCGGCCGAAGGTGCAAATTAATCTATAAATAAACAAGAACGGAGATTACAATTATAGTGTAGCAGTCAGACGTGAAGACGTATTTTACTTGTAATTTTGTTCAAGTGACCTGAATCCAAATACTCTTAGAACTTACAAAAATAATACGAGTGAAACATAAGCTACTTAGAAAAAAAAAACACGCGACAATGCCGCGTTCCTCGGGAGAAGTCAGGATTAAAATAAGAGACAAAGTCGTCATAGTAACGATGAGTATAGGGTTTTCTAAAGTTGTCAGTGTAGGCAATGACGAAGCAAAGCGTATAGCTACAATTGTTAAAAGCCTCATTACACGTGTAAAATGCAGATACAGTTGATTGGTAAAGCGAGGCTAGAATTTATTTTGGCAGGTGTAATAAACAAGGAGTGAGCGAGCGGCGCAACGACGTAGGCAGCGGCGGGCGCGGCGGCGCGCTTCGAGCAGCAAAGATAACGTATATGTTCTAAGATTGAGTTTCCGCGCGGCTTATCTCGCAGACAGTTTGCCGCTTCATCGGATTTACCTATGACTTTTCCCATCAGCAGCTTACTCCCCTACTCGCGGCAGCAGCAGCAGCAGCGAAACTGGCTCTATTTCGGAAATTTCTCGCGCGATTGCAATTGCGCGCCAGCTAACGACCATCCTGTCGACGATTGCGAGGCGCGTATATGAGAGAGAGAGAGAGAGAGAGAGAGAGAGAGAGAGAGAGAGAGAGAGAGAGAGACCCATATCGAGCTCTATATGTCGCGCTATCGGAGGGTGGCGTGCATTTACGAATTTTGAAAATGTAAGTACCGCGCGTACAGATTATTATTATGATTGTCATTTGGAGTGACTGTTTGAATAAGAAAACGACAGACAGAATGAAGGAGGAAAGCAGCTCGTTGACCCCTGCTTTGTTGAAAATTGGTCTGAGAGAGGGCGGACGATAAAGAAAGATGGAGAGCAGCAACGAAGAGAGAGATAGAGAGAAGGAACAGAGTAGTAAGAAAGCTCACAACTGCCCCCGAGAGGAAAGAGCTTCTTACTGGCAGTGCAGGTGCTACGTTTACGGGACGATAAAGCCCTTGACAACGACAACGACGACGACAACGCGGACGAGGAGAAGCCAAGGCAGACTCGGCGATAGAAAGCCAAGCGGCCAGGAGCCGAGAGAGACAGAAGAAAGAGACAAATGCCGGACGCTTTACTGAAAGAGAAGAGAGAGAGAGAGAGAGAGAGAGAGAGAGAGAGAGAGGAACAACGCTTGATGCACCGACAACTGATGGGAAAGCAAAAGAACGAGAGTGCAGATAAGCTCGCGCTTCGGAGACAATCAAAAACGATTCGTTGGCCGAGTGCAGTGCGCTATATTTATTGCTTTGTCAATTCGAAGGAAAACTGGTTAGCGCCGCCGCGTCGACTCGAATTCTCATGTATGGTCGCTAATTCGACGACATAGGGTGAATGTACCAATTACCGGCAGCTTAAGGAATCAATGTACCAATTATCGGCACTTTAAGCTATATATATTTTAAAAAGCTATAATAATAAATAAAAATAGTACCAAACTGTTCAATATGTACAGCAGCACACGTTGAAAAGATTACAAGACCTCAGTAAGGGAAGAAAAGGTCCCTCATTCGCGTTTGTTTAATGGCCGGTAATTGGTACTAAGAAAAAATTGAATGTACCACTATCCGGCCACTTGTATAACCTTCTCAAATAAATATATTTTATATTTTTAAGTAACGGGACAAATTTGATTGCATTTATCATGTTCAATAGATTAAAACTAAACTAATTATTTTGCGTATACATTAGCCAAAGTTATTTAATCAAATTAAATAAAAGGGGCCGGGGAATGGGCGGGGGCCGGTAATTGGTACACCCACCCTATATATTTTAAATGATCTAAACAAACCAACGTCATCAAATATTATGCATAATTTCATATTATGGGCTATCATTACCTCAAATCTAATAAAGTCATACATGTTTTCGATGTATTTTTTCCCGCTGAACAAGATGGCGCTATTGGTTTTATAGTAGAACCTATCTAGAAAGTGCTAGAACTAAAAAACCTCTGAAAATATGGTTTTTTGCTTCTGCCGCTTTTCAGGTAGATTCTGCGATAAAATCAATAGAACCATCGTGTTCTACGTGAAAGAATACATTGAAAACATGTCTTATAAATTCGAAAATAGTTTGTTATTCTTGTTCTTCTAAAATAATTTTCTACTAGCTGAAAAGTACCTCGCTCGCTAACGCTCGCTCGGTATATTACCGGTGATTGGTTCGTTTGTCATCAATCTATTGAATTCACATATTGCAATTTGTCCATAGGGTAAAGAGTTGATCAGTTGACATTAACGTATTTATTTTTTAAGTAGAATTCATCATCTAGGTAGAAAAGTGCTATTCTACAACTTATTGCCCTAAAATGAATTTTTTTTTTAACAGAACAGTCTTATCTCGAAAAATGTTAATAAATTGTCGTCGACTTGTTCGTCAGTTTATAATATAACTCGCAATCTATTCCCTTCAAAAATTAACAGGTATTAATGTGTTTATTTTCAAT
>JAWWMK010033283.1:0-13380 GCA_035047105.1 Galeopsomyia nigrocyanea
TATATATTGTGTATACACAATTGCTCAGAAATTGCGCGTATTACTTTTACTTTGCCATTGTATAACTCAAGCGTACTCTGATATATAAATTTGAGGATTATATTTTTTGATCGGTTGCGCTGATAAATATCTTTGACTTTAATGACGCGTTGGCTTAATGAAAATTTATATGACGAAAGTTTTTTTTTATTGTAGCATCGAAGAATGGTTTTAGAAAGGTCAACGAAGCTACACGTGTAAATAATTAACGGGATAATTGTTTGACGTATATCATAAATGACAATGTGGGTAGTTTTTGAGTTAGATAAAGCAACAGTTATTTCGAAATTTTTATTGCCAATTGACTTTTAGTTAATTTCGTTGATTAAAAGTCACGTTGTTTTAAATTTGCAAGGGAAAATGGTTTTCAGGAAACTACTTTTTTTTTACTTTTTTCCTGAGCGGAAAATGAACTTGCGTTATTTCTGTAAAATTTCATTTCCACTATATTTTGTATAAGTTAATTTCAAAAAAAAATTAATTCTTTTAAATAATTTATGCTTCATAACTTCACCTATCAATCCAATTACGAAAAAAGTTTTATCACCTAAGGTAAACAAAAAAAGAAAAAAGTTACCTGTCTCTCTCTACTCATAACAGCGGGCCTTGACTCTGTCGCACGCGCGCGCGTGAAATTGAATTATCGTATCCCCACCATTTATATATACTCACTACCGAAAATCCGCGCGCGCGTCGGCATCGTCGTCGTCGTCTGTACAGGCGATAATCAGCTGAGCGCGCCTCGAGGGATTCCGCTAATTATAACTTTACGCGCGCGCGTTCCGTGACTCAGCTGTTGCGAGTGCGATAAAAAAAAAGAACGATTCTTCTGCCGCTAAAACCGTGATAACGCGGGAAAAAAAGGAGAGAATGACTTAGAGATAAGGGACGACGACAGAGAGAAAGTTTTGACGACGACGATTCGTAATTTGCATGTCGGTCAGAGAGAAATGCATATATAGTTCGTTGCTTTGACTTTTAGATTTTTCAATCCGATGCAGATGCCGAATTTCCATTTTCCGTGTGGTAATCGCGCGCGGAACTCGATTTTTTTTTCGGTAAAAGTTTGTGTGGTGTCAGTGTATGAACTGAGCTTGCAACTGGGTCAACGATGACTATTTTATACACTTTCTTAAAAATGTGTGCAATTGTCAAACTATTCTACATTTATTTCACGCAATATATTCGTCAGTCGAATCAATACTTTTAATTTGACTTTTATTTGCAAATCTCAAGGCCAATCAGTTAATTAATTACGTATATCAGTCATTAGCGATAAAAAAAATTATAATACTTGATTACAATTGTTCCCACGTTTCCACAAAAATCTCACAACCGCAACGGCATCTCCAAACACTCAACACAATACATCGATCTCTGAAACAAAAAACAAAAAACAAAAAAACAAAAAGAAAGACAGTATGCACTATAACGAATGCACACGCGCGGCGAATAGTCCGAATTACGCAACAGGCACACACATTGACGAAGGCTTGTATAAGTATAGCGGCCTTCTGTGCAACGACGATCGGTTCAATCGCGGCGGCAGCGGCCCGCGTTAGTAAATAAACAGTCGAAGAGCTCTCGATAACTTTCGAGGCCTTGTGTGCGGATAGATAGGCGCGTCGCGCGGGATGCGCAAGCAAATATTTGCGCACGCGCGAGAGAGCGAGCGGGTGCCTATGCACACACGAGGTCGATTTTTCTCCTTTTTTTTTACTAGTTTTTTTCTTATAAAGAAAGAGAGAGGGAAGCACTTTTATTTTTTTTTATACGTGGAGAGTGCCAATCAAAATTTTTTATTATAAAAGGATTCAAATGTCTCGGTGATTCACCTCGAAAAAGTTTAAGAAACTACGTGGGTATAGTTTAATTTTAAAATATGATCTTGCAAGCTTACGTTCGTACGTTTCGTAATTTTTATAATTCTGCACGGGAAAACCTTACTTTATATACAATGATACTTATTTAGCAGATTAAACCTCCACGTATACAAGACAAAAGCTCGCGCGTGGCGAGAGAGAGCCGGAAAAAATCGAAGTGATATAAATTCGTGAATTTACAAGCGATTCGGATTACAAAGTGTATTATACGCAAAAGTTAATTCCTTTGATATCCGACAACGTTTTAATAAGATCATAATATGTATGCAGATCGCGCCACGCCAAATGCGTTAATTTTAATGAGGCTAAAAGCCGTGGATATATCACAATTTCGAGAAGCGAAACGAAAAAGAAAAAAAATGAAAAATTATTTATATTCATGAACGAAAAAAAAAATACTTTCGCACTGGGGTATTCCACCGGATTGAATTGAAACGACTGTAAATTGATACGCACTGCGTCACGGAATGTGAATTAAATTGTTGCCTCGGCTATTGGGATTGGCGGTCGGGAAAAAATGGCTGTCGACAAGCAGGGTGGAATACATTGCAAGCATAGGGAGCTGATGTGTTTTTCGACTGTAGTTTCAAATTTTGAACTTTTAGGAAACTTTTTTTTATTATTTTTTTTTCGATGAAAAAATTCTAAAAAAAAGACGAACAAATTTGTTTCTATGAATTTTTCCCAAAAAGTTCGGAATTTTAAACTACAGTCGAAAAACACGTCAGCTCCCTATGCTCGCAATGTATTCCACCCTACTCGTCGACAGCCATTTTTGTCACGTGACCGGCAAAATGATGTGTCGCCGATATCCAGCGTTGTGATTGGTTGAGGTATGAAATGGCACGAAACTTCAAATCTCCACATTTTGAAACATTTTTAGATTTAAGCAGAATATGAATTTTTTTAAATATCATGTTTTTTAATTATCTCCAAGACTAATTAAGAATGAAAATACGTCACTTGATTTACAATACAAATAAAAGGAAAAATAGCAAGTACAAATATGTAGATTTTGGAGCTGTTGTTTAAGAAGATAGAATAGATAAGGCGTAGATTAGATTGTAAATGAAATTATACTTAAAAACAATTATGCTAAATTAGAAAATCGAGAAATATTATCAAAAACAAGATTGGTTTTACTAATTTTACTGCATTTATGTTTTTGAAACATTAGATATTTTTGCAACATAACTTTCATATGAGTTGCTAAACATTCATCGATCTTTTTGAGATGGTAAATGGCATTTGAATATTCAATTACAAAAAATTATTAATTCTAGCAGAATAATATAAATTATAGAATTATTTGATGTGTTTCATGTGATAGAATTTTTGTAATCGCTTCCAAACGTTTTAATTTATTTAAGCGGTATAGACAATTGATTTATTCAATTGTTTACAAAAAAAAGCAGAAAAAAATGCGCTCGGGCAGCACTAGTTGCAATTAAACGAGAGAGAGATAGATAGGATGAAAAAAATTTACGTACTTTCGTGTTATCTTTCTCTCGACGAAAGAACAAGTGTATTAGACCTTGCCATATTCTGATCAGTTTATCAAAAGCACGCGAAGGCAATTCCATATCTATATGATTTGTTTTTCCACTTTCCGAGCGGCCGCGGCGTCGTTGTTGGAAATTATATCTAGTCGAAAAAAGTTGCGCTCGAGTGTAAAAAAAAGCTGAAAGCTCAGCAACGAGACTCGCTTACCTCGCGAGAGAAATCGAACGTTGAGTTCTCGCTTTGTAGCATGGTCGTTTGGAAAAAATGTATATATTTTTAGCTATAAAAATAACGAACGTAACTGAAATTTCAATGTCAAGTTTGTCGAGGGAACAAAAAAAAAGAAAGCATTTCTTTCGTCGCAAACATTTTGGTCGAGAAAAAAAAATCCCCTGAATCATTCACCATGAATCACATGATCGAAATTCAAAAGACCATTGAACGAAACGAATCCATTCACCCATACAGAATATGCAAATCTCTGGTGAAAAAAAAAAAGAATCTGCGTTACGCCTACGAGTTGAGCCGAAAAAATCTAGATTCGCAATCTGATCGTATTTAAAACGCACGATCGAAAATTCAAAAAGTACTACAACGCAAATGCAATATACATAACCGAAAGGAAAAAACGACGGCCGAATTTTTTTTCATTGTTTTCCTTTTTCCATGTCGCAATAATGGAAACGCGCTTCGATTAGAAATCGAGGTCTAACATTGAGAACTTTTTGTTGTCTGCTCCTATTATCTTGACGGTTTATCGATGAAGTTTCTAAATGCACACTTTACACACGCGCACACACACACACACACACACACACACACACACACACACGAGAATCAATCGATTCAATCGATTAATTCACCAAAACTTGGAATTTTTTCGCGTTAGAATCTAGGAATGGGAAAAAAACTGTTTTCTTTTTTCATTTTCTAGCTTTCAAATCCAAGCGCTCTCTTATCAATCTTACGTAAACCACAGCTCTAATTTATAATAATTTCATAAAGATAAAAGATCGAAAATATTTTTAATCTACCGACGAAAACATTTACCGCTACCAAAGTGTCATACGCAATTGAATCACGAAAAACAAAATTAGTAAAATTTCATCATTCAAAAATAAAAAAAAACATCTCTCTCTCTTTCATCTACGGTCATAAAATTTTTACCATCGTCTCTCTCCACTATCGGAAAACTTCGCCTACATGTACAATAATAATGGTTACGAATTAAGCGCGTGCGAGAAGAAGAAGAAGAAGAAAAAAAAAGTTTCGTAGGAGGGAGTAGAGGAACACAAGCGTAGTTAGTTAGACAAAGCCACGCGCGTAGTAAAAAGCTAGAAAGGAGATACGCATCTACAACTATGTATGTACTGCACGCAAGCGCGCACAAGGTCGAGCATCACATGTGTATATGTATGTGCTTTGCGTGTTGGTGTGAGTAAGTGTCTCGACGCCGACCAGCACACACATACACACACACACACACATACGCACGAGGACGACGTGTGAAAACGAGAGCCGGGGACAATTGAAGAAATTTGAATTTACTTTTTTTTTTCCTAAAGCTGCGTATACATTAGAGCACTCGATAATGATGTTTAGATGAAAATTAAAATGAAAAAGTATCGATTCGTATACGAAAAAGCTATTTAAAATACTTAGGACAATGTATAATAGACGAGAGCTTTAGCGAGCGCGTATACGAGGGCCAAACCTCGAAGCGCATGAAATAAAAGCGAAAGTGATTCGTCCGAGAGATGGCTTTTACAATACGAATGGCATACGAGACGTATGTATCGTGTGCCAGCATTGGTAGGCATATAGGGGAAACTAAAAGAGACGCATCTCGTCGCATTTTCGAACTGCTCTCGTTTCGCGCGCACACGTACTTGCTGAGTGAAAGCTTCTTCTTCTTCTTCTTTTTTTCTGTTCTTTTCTTCGTCAGCCCTTATTTTCCCAACTGCCGTTGTCGTGATTCGACGGGAAGAGAAATTTAACTGCTACATGCGTTCTTTTGTGAAAATCAATTTTCGACAAAGAAACAAAAAAAAAACATTCAAATAAGTTTAGAGAGAGAGAGAGAAAGAGAGTATACAGTAAGAATCTGAGGAAACCAGACAGAACCTCCCGCGGTGACCATTTAGCCCTAGTCAAAAAAAATAGCAAATAGCAGTCTGTCTCACTCGCACTTCCACAACTTCCCATAAGCTCTCTCTCGCACCCATGGGTTTCCTATCTTGCCTGGTTTCCTCAGATTCTTACGGTATACGCGTTGGCTTTTATCGAAAGCGCTTAGATCGTAAACTAGGGCACGCATAGTCAAGCTTATCAGAAGTGCTCCGAAAAACGCGTGTCCTCAAATCGTCGTTAAAACTTTCGTTCGAATGCGCGACACTGCGTATATATCGCATCCGAAAAGAAAAGAAACACATTCACTTTCCGCGACGCGCTCTTTATTTTTTGTTCTTCTTCTTCACACCTGTTACTTAATCGTGCGGTGATACAGACACAGACGAGGAACCAGTTATTAAAAAAATTTAAGAAACCCAGAGGCGTGAAAAGAAAATGATTAATGTTTTTTTTTTATTATATGGGAATAATGGTTGTTATTCAAATTGTGCGTAGAGTGAGAGAGGAAATGATTCACGATCTTCTCAGTCATTAAAATGATTCACTTTCTATCCTCTCTGTGATAGACAACGAGATAAAAAAAATAGACTATCCATCCATCAAAACTGCGGGAAATTACCAACTAGCGAACTTCTCGTTACTCAAACGAAACGTCGAAGCTCGTCCGTATATAATAATGACATCAGACTTTTCATTCCCTCTCCCGCGAGGATTTTGACTTTCCTTCGGAAAAAAAAATCCGCACAAACAGCAACAGCAGGCGCAACAGCAAGCAAGCAAAGCAACCCTTTCACCTCTCTCTCTCTCTCTTTCTCTCTCTACACCTGGCAAAAGCGAAGTATAGTAACATACATAGGTATAAAGTAAGAGTAAAAGATCGTACGGGCTTCTCGAGCGGCGTTTAGCGCTGCGAGCGGCAGCGGCGTTGCGTATACCACCACCACCAACACGTTTATAGCTCCACCTCCACTCTCTCGTTGCCTTTGCTTGCTTTTTCCCTCCTCTCTCTCTCTCTCTCTTTCTCTCTCTCGCTCTCTTTCTCTCTCTCTCTTTCTCTCTCTCCTAGGTGAGCGAGTGAGCGCGCGCGCGTCCGCAAAGAGCAGAGAGCTGCCAGAGCGGCGGCCGCAGCGCGAGCGACTCTCTCGCGCAAAAGTAAGACTGCGCGCGCCGAGTAAAGACCGGAAGAGAGTTTCAGACAACACATAATATATACACACAGTTTTCGTGACATCGGTCTCTCGATCTACAGTGCAGCTCTTTTTTATTTATTATCTTTTTTTTCGTTTTTTTTTGTTTCAATTGAGTTCTTCTTCGATTATTTTCGTCGTTGTCAAAAAAAAAAGTTAAAAGGCTGGAAAATTTTTGTTTGGTGTTTTGATTTTTTTGTTTTTTGGTGTCTTTTTCCAAAATTATTCATCTGCTGAACGAAAAAAAAAAAACGAGAGATAAATGTACAAAAGTGTTCGGCTATACATGTGAGTGCGACGTATAGTGGGTCCTTGAGAAGTAAAAGTGCGCCAAGGCCTCTTTCTCGGCTCTTTTCACACTCTTTCACTGTCTCACGAAAACCTCGGATTTAGTTATCATAGACAACGACGACGATGAGGACCAGCTGATACATAGCCAGCTTTACTTTTTGTGTGTTTTTTTTGTTGTTTATTTGGTGATTTCCAAAAGAAAAAAAAAAGTGATTTACCTGTGCCGAGGATAACATGTGTCCGGTAAAGGACTGATATAACGACAATTGTGTGTTAGAATCCTGCGATAAAGAAAAAAAAAAAAGCTCCGCTATACAGAATTACGTGTCGAAGAAAACAAAAAAAACTACCAACGAAAGGTTGGTACACTTTTTTTTTGTCTTATGGACTTTGTGTGTGATAATCCATGTGTGTGTGTATCAGCGGAAGTTTGTGCACATCGAGCAACAACAAATAAAATAAAAAAACTTGCGTAATAATTTTCCCAACGCACGAGAGAATAGTTGTCAACAATAAGCGAATACCCACGTGACGGTAACAAACAACGCTATATACAAACGCGAGTGCGATAGTAAATTGGTGTGTGTATGTGTGTGATATCAACGAAAATAGAAATGCAGCGATAAGAGATTTTTTCCGACAAGTTTCGTAGTATATAGGATATTTTAGTTATTTATAGTATATATACGAGACAGACAGACTCGCACACACGTGCTTTCATTATCGATTTCCATTCCGTAATCTCGCGCTCGCGTAACGTAACGTTACCCCGCTTTCACTACGAGAATCGTATAATACTTCGACGCCGTGTACGATATAGATGCGATTTAATCGACGATTCGCAATATCGTATACTTGAATTGTGATCGTTAAGTGCTTTCGCCGATTTTTGTGTATGACAAACATTTTTTTTTATCTTTCGTGATCGTGATTCGATAGATAATTTATTTATTCATTTAGTGTGTTTTCGATTAGATCATCGATATTGACGAAACGTCAAAATTAAAGTTTCAAAGAAAGAAATAAAAAAAAAACTGAAGGTCCCCACGTTAGTCCTTTAAAAAAAAATATCGGCATTAGAAAGTTCGAAAAAGCAAGCGTAATATTGTGAAAAAGGTACTTGCGAAACGCACAGCTCGCTCGCTCGCTCGCTCGCTATGCTCTCGCGAGGCTCTAAAGCGAACTTTCGATAAAAATACCGCACTCGCGAGCGCGTTTACTCCGAATTGGTTCCGAGAGAGCTTGAGAGCGTGAAAAATCGGTGAAATCGGCACCCTTCCCCTTTCCTTCGATATAATGCGTGGGGTTTAACAATTCATTGCGGTGATACGACAATTATTTAACCGAAGAATGTTTATCAATGTAGGATTGTGTTTGTGACTGTATTTTTCAGTGCACGTGCGAGAACTTAGTTAGCGGGTTCATAAGGAGTCGTTCGGTGTCTTTATTGAATAAAAATTCGAATTTAAAATTGTCGATATGAATACACTGTTGAGTGAAAATTTTCCCACCGCTTATATTTCAATTTTGAAGTCTTTTCGTTTTTGTTTTCAGTATATTAACGTTCTGCAGAAACTTTCACAAGCGTAATTCAAAAATCATATACCGATTCGTATACATAGTTTTAAATCACATCAAACTTCAGTAAATTTATTTTCCCATCAAAAGCACTCGAACAATTATAATATCCCACTAAAAGCATTTCCCCTTTCTTGGCAAATAAATCGCTCGACGAAAAGCGCCAAAAAGGATATGGAAGTACAAGAAAACGTCCCTGAGCGCGAACGCGCGCAGGACATTCCGCGCCTCGCCGAGGAACGGGGAAAAGAAAGGAGACAGGAAAAAAAGAGGTATATACAGGCGCGTGTGTATAGCTGCCGGATTCCCACAAAACTTGCAAGGTGAGGGAACAGATAAGCCTGTTGCGATATACATATACATGTATTGAAGTATCCGCGCGCGCGAGTAATAATAAAAAAAAGAAGCGTGCCTATAGAAAAATACTTTTGAAGAAAAATTGATACGCTTTACATTTCGAATATATAAAATATCATGGCTTTAGGCGATTATACATTTTGAAATAGTGAAATGGCTCCGCGCGCGCATGCTGTTACTTAATCGATGACTTCTTTGATTTCTTTTTTCTTTTCTTTTCTTTTTAAATGTATATTACCGCGAGCAGCAGTTTGCGCAGCTGCGAGGCGTTTTTGAGTGATTAAAAACAGATTAGCCTTAAGTGATTATTTTTCCTATGTACGTGGACGGGAGAAAATTATATCAGGATCTATCGACTATATATGTTGTGACATCGGTATTAAATTGATTAGTTACTCAGCTATTTGGGAATTATACGATTTTTTCTAGAAATGACTGTTGTATCTTAATTTTAGAATATTGAGTTCAAAGTTCGAATCCAATGTACGTGGACGGGAGAAAATTATTTCAGGATCTATCGACTATATATGTTGTGACATCGGTATTAAATTGATTAGTTACTCAGCTATTTGGGAATTATACGATTTTTTCTAGAAATGACTGTTGTATCTTAATTTTAGAATATTGAGTTCAAAGTTCGAATCCATGGTTATTTTCATAGATATCATACGATTTATTGATCGATTCCACGAAAGAAATGAAAATTTAATTTCATCGCAAGAGTATAAATTCAATTCATCTCTTCGTCAAACCTTTCACATCGCGTCATCGCGCAAAACCGGGCACATTTTTAAATCCCCGCACCGTCCAACAAAAAAAAAGAAAAACAACACCCTCGGCAAATCCAGTAATCTCAGTGGAATCGGTATCCGGCGACCTCGAGAAAGAAAGAGCGGAGAAAGAGTAGAAGTATGGCAAAAAGGCCCCTGCGGGAGAGAATAATCGCGAAGAAGAAGTAGGAGGGAGGAGGAGGACTATGTGGGAAAAGAAGGAAGCTAATCAGAAGCGGAAGCGCGCTCCGACGAGCAAAAGGCCTTGGAAGAAGGTGAGCTCCTCTCTCTCTCTCTCTCTCTCTCTCTCTCTCTCTCTCTCTCTGTCTTGTGCTCTTCTCTGCTCTTTAATTGCCCGCCGATTTACAAGGGCTTAATAAGCTAGAAATTTACATTTTTCAAAATTCTTCTTTTTCTCTCTCTCTCTCTCTCTCTCTCTCTCTTTTAGTTCGTTCAATATTTATCAAGTAGGCTTGAGTGTAAAGCCGTGTATAGCGGAAGCGTTGCTCTTTTTTCTTTATTTTTTTTTTATAAACAAACGTGGGGAAGCTACATATAGTTGGAGGAAATTATAATGAACGCGCGCTTTATTAATTTGCTACCGATAAGCTATCTGCTGCGCGTGGATAAGGGAATACATCGTTTCGCGAAATATTTTCGTGATACTGTATCGCGATGCGCGATAAACAAATAAATAATCGTACGAAATCGCGCATTTGTCGTGTATTTTAAACTCCCGAATGAAAATTGATGAGAGACTATTTGTTGATGAATGAAAATGAAAAAAAGGTCGTAAAGAAACTATATCGAAATATAAATCGATCGTCTTATACAAGTTTACGAAAACTTTTATCGACGCAATGTCCAGCGACGTCTACAAAATACACAAAACCGAAAATTAAGACACAAAGAAATTTCACGATTGCGAGATTCGTCGTGGAGACTACATTATACGATGAAAAAAAAGAAGCCACAGACAGCCATAAATTTCCAAGTTTATGAATGAAAGGTGCACAAACACGTTCTCCACTTTCGTTGAATAATCGGCAACACACATAGCATATATATACATAATACGACAAAAAATCGCGACGGTATACATAACATTTGAAAGAAAGTGCATTTAAATTTAGCCCACATATCGACTTCAAAACTCAAATCGAAATTAAAGAGAGATTACGTATATATGAGAGAGAGAGAGAAAAAAAGAGCGAAGCATGCACGTTATAAGAGAGCCGAGACAGAAGTAGAGCAAAAGTCTTTTGCCGCGGCTGGCAATGTTGAAACGAAAGAATCGTATATAAGCGCCACATAGAAAAATCGGCTCTCTCGGTATTTCAGCGGTCGCGCGCGCTGCCGCCGCCGCTTCCAGCTCCAACAACCCTTTCTACCTTCCCTTTCACTTTCATCTAGCTCGCGCGCGCAATCGAGAGCGAGTGGGAGCCGTTGCAAACGAAAGAGAGAGAGAGAGAGAGAGAGAGAGAGAGAGAGAGAGAGAGAGAGAAAGAGAGAGAAAGAAGGACGAAGAGAAAGGCTATGAGAGTTGTGAAATTCACTGTGCGCGCATGGGGCACGCGCTATACACAAACGCGAATATTGGATAATTCTTTCTGTCTTTTTTTTCGTCGCTTATATTGAAAAAACAAATTTTTTTTGTCTTTTTTTTTTGTTCGTGTGTAAACCGGAAACTCGACAATAGAAAGAAAGTTCAGTAATGCGTTATGTAAAAACAGCATGACGGCTGTGTCGCTCGGAATGGAGATATTTTCTTTTGTTTGGAAAAACATGAATTTTCGTTTGACGAAACCGGTTGCCCATTTAAAATTGTCCACGCTCTCGACTGTGCGGTGTATTATATGCATGCACGTGTGTGCATGCGTGAAAATTATTGTGTGTATGTGCGCGCGCTATCATAAGAATGTGTGTTTCACGCGAGACAAGTGAATTTATTGATCGATTAATAAAGTTCTCAGTGGAATGTTGTTGAAAAATGATTTGAATTAGCGGTAATGTCTGTTTTCTAATATGTTTTTTGATAATTTTTTGAAAAAAATAATGTAAGGATTCTTCATATTTATACAATTTTTACAATACGTGCAGTTTAATTATCTGAATTATCATCATGAATTATAATTGTAAATTGCTAATGTATAATTCACATTCAAGATATCCGCGATACTTTATTTTTCAACAATTCAAATATCGCAATTTGATTCGGAAAAAAGAAAAAATATCAAACCCCTTCGAACCGTTATCTATAACGGAAAAATCACGGGGGTGAAAAGCGGAACCTCGAAACGAAAAAAAAAAACCGTAAACGAAAAACTACACTCTCCGGGCGAAACCGGTATAAGCTCATTAGCAGAACATAAACACAACCAACGGGACGTTTAGAGAGTCTCTGTAGTTACGAAGGTCGGATGCAAATTCTCTCTCTCTTTCACACGCGCCACGTAAAGGGCAATAAATATTGTCCGTTTCTCGAGCGGCGAGAAATTATGGCGCGCCGAAAGGGTGTCTCCGCAGGCGGGGTGTCTTTACCCAAACTGACTGACCCTTTCACCTAGAGATTCGATCTGCTCTGCTTACACACGCCTTCGCAGAAAAGGCTGCAAAAAAAAAAAAAAATTCAAACGAGAGACGGAGAGAGTTGCGACAGATGTTGCGGAGGTGAAATTGCTGTATACAGTTGAAAGGGGTTGATCTTTGGAAATGATAAGCGATTTTTTTTTGTGCGTAGGCGATTTCGTGCTATTTCTTGCGGCGCGTGTTTGTTGAAATTTTCAAACTTTCTGTCGTTGTCAAATAGACATAATAATTTCGCGATAGAATGCTAATCGATCAGAAATGTTATGCAACGTTTCGCAAATTGAATTTGACTTGACTCATGCTCAAACGAGTTTTTCTTTCAATTAAACTTTGTATAATAAAAATTGAAAAAAATAGAGACAAACTTTTCCAGCAAATAGTTGACACAGTACCTTGCTAAATGAATTTTGAAAAAGTGCCGCTGTCACGGTAGTGGATTTTTTCACGTTTAATTTCATAATTCACCAAGTAAAAATTAAAAATAAGGTCAGCAGTGTGTTTTCTTGTGAAATACACATGTAAGTGGATTATTTTAGTGAGCGTTTCGAGTCTGAATACATTTTCCTTTGTTTTCGTTTGCATATGCAAATAAAATGAAAATGTTTCTCAAATCAAAGTAAAAGCGTCAACGGACAGTCGTGCTTTGAATAATGTGATTGTAAAATATAAAATGAAAATACTTTTGACATTCGGATGCTAATATTTATTGCGATAGCTATTGAATTATAAAAAAAGCTATAAAACTGCTAAAATTGCGGAGTTCGATCGACTCTAATTTACAGTTCGTATCGCTATAATTTCGAAAAAAATCAATAAATTATGAATGCATAAATTCTGCATATCATTATCATTTTATTGGTAAAATAGATACCATACAAAAATTCTTTAAAAAAAGAAGATTCTTCGTGTGCGCAAAATCACGTTTTATCTCACGCGTCAAAACAAACAAAAGTAAAACCACGATTCACCGTCCAACTAAGGTAGGTGTACCCAATATGGGACTAGTTTTGAAAAACTGTCATAACTTTTTACCATTAATGAATTTTTCAACGG
>JAWWMK010033294.1:0-13374 GCA_035047105.1 Galeopsomyia nigrocyanea
CGTTCAATCGCACGGAAACGGTACGCGGTATGACCGTTGCGTATAAGTCGCAACGGCCATTTTAGAATAGTCGGCGAATTAGCCTATATAATTTAGAGTATGTTATAAGAATGCGTTTGGAACATTTGTAAAATAATAGAATATATCTGATCATAAGCTGCAGCATAAAAGACAGTGTATTTATTTACGAGAAAACCATTCCCGAATTTCCTCTTACAAAATTACAGCTTGCAGTGTGGATTCGAGGCAGCGAGCAGCCCATCGCTGCCGATGCTGAGGGAGCATTTCGCCTCCTAATTCCCCAATAAATAATTGATTACGCGACGCCTGGGGCTAGAGCCCATTGCACGGCTCGCTTATGGGTAAAAACAGGTAATCGTGTAATAGTCATATAGCAGCGGAATCACCGCCCGGCGCAACGACTTCTAGCGCAGTCACTATATCATCGTCTTGATCCTGAGCTCTAGAAGTGCTAATCAACAAATAGATAAAATACAAGATTTTTTGTAGAAATTATGTGCACTTTCCTATATAATGCATGAATTCATGTAGTTTATACCTATAATTTTTCACCAATAGATATGATAATTATGTTGTAAAACCTCTCCCAGTCCAATAAATATTCTGATATAAGTCAATATAATTGTTTTTTTATTAATATAGTAATCATAGTACAATCTGTATAATACATATTCATAACACAAATAATAAATATTGCGTTAGGTGAAATTCAATGGAAATCCCATGTGGGGTCCCATGAAGGAAAAGTGTCGAATCTCCCACATGGGATCCCGCATGGGATCTCATATGGCATCCCATATGATTTCCCATATGGGCCCTTCCAGCCGGGTGCCGTCTACGTGTTTATTCACATACTCCTTACCATTGTCAGTCAGCAAGTAGTCTGGTGATTCCCAGCGGAATAATACGAGTTCTTCTAGTGCTTTGGCTACTATCCGCATGTAAGTCTTCTCCACTCCTAAGTGTCCCGATGATGTCAAACAATGTGTGTCTTTCATCACCTGTTTGCGATTTCCTTTCGGTACTACTAGCTTCCAGTTCATCTCACCGTTTATAACTGGGTCGATTATAAGGTCAAACCTTTTATGATACAGCATATTGTCTTCAACCTTCCAATTCAGAAATTTTCCCGGCTTCTCTTGGACATCTTGGCGTCTTTTTAAATACCAGCTGTCCTGGATTATCTTAAAAGCTGGAACACTATTGCCTTCTTCTCCCATCCGGGACAACGCGTCTGCCACCTGGTGGAGGCTGCCTTTGCGATGCTTCAGCGTCATTTGTTCCTGCATGAAGTCGCATACCCAGTGTCCTAGTCTTCCTTACGGCTCTTTCAAATTAAACAAGAATACCAGGGCTGAGTGGTCAGTTATTACTGTATATTCAGCTAATTCTAAGTACGGGCGAAGTTTTTGGATGGCAAAAGATATGGCTAAAAGCTCTTTTTCTGTCACCGAGTAATTTTTCTCCGGTCCTATCAGTGTGCGACTTATAAACACAATCGGATGCTCACCGTCATCAAATTCTTGAGTCAAAACTGCTCCGATTGCAAAGTCGCTAGCGTCTGTCTGCACCGTAAAAGGTCTGGAGAAGTTTGGGCGTACCAATACGGGGGCTTCCATCAGTGCTTTCTTCAGTTTGTCAAACGCTTCTTCTTGGTCAGGTCCCCAGTCAAACACCTGATGTTTCTTCAGAAGTTTTTGAAGGGGCACATTAGTTTCAGAACAGTCTTTAATGAAACGGGAGTACCACTCTACCATTCCTAAAAAGCTTCGCACTTGTTTGACTGTTTTTGGCACTGAGAATTCGTGCAGGATCTGGTCGTAGGCCATCTCGATCCAGCAAGCATCCGAGGTAGTTAAGCTGCGTGCAGCCAAACTCATATTTCTTTTCATTTATTTGCAAACCAGCTGCATTTATGCGTCTAATTACTACTACTAAATAATATAAGTGTTCTTCGAACGTGTCAGTGGCAATTATTATGTCGTCAAGATATGGAAATACATGTGGCTCCAAGTCATGACCAAAAAGTGCATCTGCCAGTCGTTGGAACGTGGCTGGGGTGTTCACCAATCCAAACAGCATTGCTACAAACTCCCAAAGTCTCTCTCCAGAACACGCAAAAGCCGTATATTGGCTACTACTTTCTTCAAGTGCCACCTGAAAGTATGCTTGCCTCAAGTCTATTTTACTGATGTATTTGGCATGGCGTAACTTGTCAAGAATCGAATCCATATTTGGCAACGCGTATGCGTCTTTTACCGTCACCTTATTCAGGTCTCTATAGTCAATGCAAAATCTCCATGTGCCATCTGGTTTACGTATCATGACTGGCGAGCTGCGCCACGCGCTCTTAGAAGGCCGTATGATACCCATCTTGTGCATTTTCTTAATCTCTGCTCTGACTATTTTCTGCACTGTGGGTGCCATTCGCCCCAGGCCTTGTCTGATTGGTTTTGCATCGCCTATGTCTATAACGTATTTGATTATAGGCGTTCTACCAAGTTCGTCAGTCATTGGCGGTATCAATCGCTCTGTGATTTCATCGATTCGTTTTGTCTGATCTGGCGTGATTTCTAATAATCCCGCACACTCCGCAAAGAAGACTGCCCGTTCTGAGGCTCGCCTCGGCCACAGCTCGTGCCATTTACCATCAAATATCCTCCATTTTCGCTGGTGTGGTACACCTAGTAATTGACATTCTTCTAAGAAATCCAGTTCTAGAATGATGGGTGTTCCTGGCAGATTTTCCATAGCATGGAAGTTAAACTTTCTAGTATAACCGTCGAAGTCTAATTGCAACGGCAACTCTCCTATAGATTTTTCAGCTTTACCTGTGATTCCTTGAATCGTTGCATATTTCGGCGATAGCATGTCTTTAAATCTGCTGTACACTTGCAGGTTAACAAGTGACAACTCTGCTCCAGTCTCAATGAGCGCGTCGTACGCAATATTTCCAATGACAATAGGTATAAAGCACCTTTTGTCAAAGATTGCACCCGTAACTGATTTGGTTTCTGGCTGCGGACTGTCTGACGGATTTCCGCTGTCGAATTTTTTGTCTAACTTCTCATCATCAACTTGTTGACTACTTCTCACCAGTACTGTGGCTTTCATCTCACTCGATTCGGCTTCATTATTTTCTGGCTGTTTCGAGGTCGCTGCGGTGTCATCGCTTGTTGACTGCTTCTTTGTCGGAAAATCAACTGGGTGTTTAAGCTCTGGCCCTATTGGTGGCCACGCGAATTCTTGCACCTCACCGTCAGATTCCTTGCTGTCGGCAAATGTGACCTATTTCTTAACTTTTTTCTTCGTACCAGTAACTTCTTGATTTTCTTTCCACTCCACGTCAGTTAATAGCTGATTTACCGCCAATTCAATTTTCCCAAGATCAGCGACTTCTTGTCTATCAACTATTTCATCAACTTTTGTGTCTGTCTTGACTGTAGCTTCGATATCTAACTTGACTGACAAATGACCTGTCGGCGCAGCTATTTTACCTTCGGTTTCTGTTTTTGTCTGATCCTTAATGTCTGTCTTTTCTTCGTCGGCAATTATGGTGTCTGCCGGAGGATAAGACTGATTTTCAATGATCGAGCTATTCTTCTGAACCTCGCTGTTTAAGTCAAGTAAGCACGTCTCGTGATTTCGGAGTTGCTTAAGCAATTTATTTAGAGGATTGGGTCGTCAACCCACGAAACTGTTTCTTCGCTCTCATTGGGCAGTTGTGGGCCTATGGCTATGGCTTCCTCTTCATCTGAGGTTACGGCATTATAGCTAAGTTCGTCGGCTGAAGATATGTCCCAAATTAGACGTTCGGGCTTTTCCGTATCTGTTTCCATATTTATGTCAGCTAACTGCATGGTCATAACCGCCCATTCTTCGCCATCTTGGCCCTTTACTGAGTAGTGGAGGGGAAAATCGGGCTCTTCTGCTCCTCTCCAAAGTCGTTTCCCAGAAGCTGGTTACGAAGTGGCTGGCAGACAGGGTAAAAGTCAAATCGAGCGCCTTCGGTTTTGCAGACTTGGCACCAATGAACATTTCTT
Source organism: Galeopsomyia nigrocyanea (assembly GCA_035047105.1). NCBI lineage: Eukaryota > Metazoa > Arthropoda > Insecta > Hymenoptera > Eulophidae > Galeopsomyia > Galeopsomyia nigrocyanea. The sequence goes on from JAWWMK010033294.1 coordinate 4,065, forward strand.
CCTGCTGGCCTTTTACTGGCAAATAAAGCTTTCTTTTTCTCGCATTTATGTGCCATGTCGCCAGGCACATAACAGAAATAACATGGATTTTTAGGGCAATCGCGATAATTATGGTCACTCTCGCAGCATTTACAAGGCCTCTGTTTTTGTGGCTCACCTTGGTTAGCCGTAGTCGGTGTTTCTCCTGGTTTTTGTGCGTTTTGGAATGGCGCTAGTGATGGCGCCCTCCACTTTGTCGCTACATCGTCAGTCTGAGCTGGCGTTGGTGGTTTTGGTTGGGTGCCTGACGCATCTGATTGCTTCTAGCCTACTGGTGGATAACCCAAATATTGCTGAGCGTTTTGATACGCCGCAATTTGCGCCAAAAATGGTAGCGAGTATAGGCCGCTTTGATTCGTCTATTGAGTAGTTTTGTTCTTTTTACTACTATTATTTTTATTGAAAGAGTCTGACTGATGAGGGGTATTATTTTTACCCTCCCCTTCGTCTGTCTTTATCGGTGTACTTTTTACTGCAGATACTCCTGGATTTCTTGTTTGCTGGCTTTGGTGCTGCAGCTGGAAAGTGAGTCTTTGATGACGGTGGCTGATATTTTTCCTCCATTTCTTCGAGATCTTCCCAGTTGCGGCCATAGTATGTCAGATCGCTAAATCGGTCAATATGCTTGTCAGCCATGTACTTCCTATAGGCTGGTAGTAGGCTAGGTTTCTTGAAGTAACTAGCAATGTGGCGAAAAGTGTCAAGATAATCAGAAGTCGATTCGTCTTCACCTTGTGTCCTTCGCCGCAGCTCCTATTCGACGTCATCATCAGTCTAATGTCTGCCGTAGTGATCTCGAAGAGCCTTTTTTCAGTCCTTCCATGAGTGGATTTCCTTAACTATCCCACGATACCAAGAATTAACTTCTTTCGAGAAGACAGCTGTTATTGCCTGTAGTAAATCTACATTTGACATGTCAACTCGTCGTTTTTGATCCTCAATCTGGCTAATGAACTCTTCTGGGCCATCGTTGCCGTTGAAATGAATTTTTCGACTTTCCAACAGTTTGATGTTGCACAAGTCACGGCGAGATGTTTCATAATCTAAGTCTCGAGATGACTTCTTGTGCGAGCGATGCTTTCTATATGAGTCGTCACTGACAGACGAGCTCGATGTCTCCGAGTCTGACGGATACCGTGGTGGCTCACGCCATTGATCTTTAGAGCGTAGATTTCTCTTATCTTTACGGCTGGTCTGTTTTGGTGATCGTGAACGACCTTTTTTTCTTCGTTTAGTCCTTCGAGAGGCTCTGCTACGGTCAGCTTTACTCGTCTCTCGACGATCTTTGTGTCTGCGGTCTGATTTGCGATCACGTTTCCGCTTAGTGCGAGAGTCTTGCGAAGTACTACTGCTGTTTGATTCGCTGGATTGTTGTTGTGAAGTCTCCGAGTCAGGGCTGTGTTGGGACTCGCTGTCAGAACTTTCACTACTCGATGTCTGTTCCGATCGACGGTTGTTTTTATGTGATTTCTTCTTAGCATGTTTTCGTCGGTAAACATGTTCATCCTCACTGTCACTCTCGTCTGATGCGCTAGTAGGGCTTGGCTGTCAACGAGATTTCTTTTTACGCTCTTCCTTCCTCGGCTTACTGTTTGACTCACGAGGTTTTTTATCATTAGGCATTTCAGCCTTTTTAGACTTATTAACCTTCTTAGATTCCTTGTGCTTACGTTTGTTATCCTCTGATGCCTCGTCAGTTATCAGATCTTTCGATTCTGATGAGGACTCAGACGAATCTGGTTGCACAGGTTTCTCTACAACTGGTGGCACTATATGTTTCTTTGACTTCTTCACTTCATCATCAGCTTTTACATGTTTAGGCTGTGATGCTGTCGAAGTATTCTTCGAGTCCGTGTGTCGACGATGATCTTTTTGATACTTATCGTCACTTCGCTTATCATCGCTGAGTGCTGACCGTTCATTTTGGGATTTTTGCTGCAGTTCTTGTTCACTTGTCTTCCGGCGTGAATGTCGCCGTTGCTCGTCAACTATGTCGGCTACAGGCGACCTTGAGATTTTCTCCGATTCTTCAACTTTCTTGGATTTCTTCGGGATCTTTGGTATAGCGCCAAGTGGCTTATCACGACTGTCATCTATCACACCTGTCGCCGCAACTCTGGCGCCAGTCACTGGAGGCTGTTCAGTGCTGGCTGGTCTGGTTGGCGATGGCTTGCTAGGTTGAAAACCTGGTCCTGTTGCACCTAACGAAGATGGCGATACTTCTTGCACATCATCAGTCGACCTCCATCTGACCTTCTCTTTGTGGCTATGTTTTGTATGTTTCTTGCGTAACTGGTCCGTTTCTAAGTCAGAGTCTGATTCATCCCACTTCGGTTGTGCCGCACGTGTGCGCTGTGGTCTCAACCTGGAGGGTGAACGAGGCATCTGAAACCTAGTATACTCTTACTCCGAACTATCTTGATTGATCTGCTCTTCGTCAGATGACGAGGATTGTGAAACTCGATTTCCAACTTCGTCACGATTCAGCCTCAATTGGTTGACATCGGTGTGTGAACTATCTTTGGTGGTGTCTGCAGCCGTGGTTCTGTTCTTGCTTCAGCTTCGTTGTCTGATGTAGGGGTGCCGCGCTGTTCTCGGCGTTTGTCGCTAACTCTGTCAGGTTCATCGGCAACCGACGATGTAGCTTCAGCTCTTATGGCCGTGGTTCTACGACTATGCCTCTTAGAGTTAGTCTCTTAATATTCATTCCATAGAACTCTTGCAAAAACTGGATAAGTGTCGTAGCGTAAGCTTCGTGGCAGTGATGTGACCGGTGCTAAATGTTGTTGCTGTACCATCAGTCTCAAAACTTCCAGTCTGTATAAGGTTCAACATTCAGCAAACGCAGCTCTTCTTGAATTTCCTCGTTCGTATTACTGGCTAGTCGATTTACTAAGTCAGGAGCCAATAAATTCTTTTCAAAATGCCTAATAAGTCAACATTAAACAGCGCCACTCGTCCTGCCGCGGCGGCGGCGGATACCTCGTCGTGTAGGACAACCATCTTGATCAATCTGATATTATATTCTGAATACTATTTCCTTTTAATTACTAATATAACTGAATAATTCTGATAACTAGTCTTTATAACTGTTCTTTTTTTTCTTTGAAATACTAATCTGAAAAATTAATAGTCAGAAAAAAAAACCAAAATTAAAAAAAAAGTCAGATCCCGCTTCACAGTGCCAACCTGAGACAAAATAAAGTAAAAGTCTGTTGGCTGGCATTCACGGCACCTGTTGGAATCTGCTCAAAAAAAAAACGTGCCTTGCTGAAAACAAAAATTTCCTGTAGGGAAAAAATCCTGTAGGGAAAATTTCCTATAAAAAATCAAAATTCCCTAAAAAACAAAATTGTCAAAAATCAGTCAACATGTGATAATATGCATGCTACATAAAATACATAAACTGATCATGCCTTAATATACGTTGCGTTGTCTGTAAATTTTCCTAAAACGTCTGAATTTCTACTGAAAAAGTAGGGCGCCACTTGTTCTGGGAGACGGGGGGGGGGAGGGGGGGGGGGGTTATGTCGCGACCCGAGAACTCACCCAAACACCACTTGAATCCTCACAAACTCGTTGCTGAAGCGTTGGGCCACAAAATGGCCGACGACGTGGTTATTCTTAAAAACTCTCGTATGCTCCTCTCAATGGCGGCTAGGGTGCGGTAGGAGATTTCTTCACACAAGTTTGAGTTCGTTCGGTTTCAAGGAGTTAGACATTTAATAAAGTCGGAAAAATCTAACGACAACAACGACAAAATCTCCAGAAGACTTACATGCATTAGATAATCAAGCGTTAGCAATAATTAAATAACGCGGCAAAATGACTCCAAAATCTACTTCACGACCGTGGCTAAAAAGAAATTCAACGGCAGTGGAACGGGAAAATGGCGTCTGGAAACTCTCAATAAAAACACTCAAAATTCTCATAAACCTTCAATTTATTACTCTCCAAGTTTTACACCTATAGTCAGAAAGGGAAACGAAAAGTCAGCGCGAACTGGCAAGATAACGAACGGAAAATCCACGGGAGATGATGTCTGAAAACTCTATTTCCTGTGTCGCTCGCAAGTTTCACTGTTTCGCGCCGAATATCCACGCGCGCGAACTACCCATGACCACGAACACAGTACGCATTCGGCGAATTCGTAGAAGAAAAATTCACCAGAGGTTATACTAATTATTCACCAACGAACTATCTCTTTTCCTCTCTTTCTCTCTCTCGTAACAGGTGGCACAATGGCGACTCAAAGTTCACACAAGGTAATCGGCACACGGAAGTGGCGACGTTCTCTGTGAACGGTAGACGGCAAAATTGATGAGACGAGCGCTCGTTACTCAGCGTCTCGTCTCGCTTCTTCGAAGAAACGCCGTCTTTCGAGAAGACGCGCTCTCATTAGTCAATTCCGTTGGGCTCATGTTCGTCGCGCCACCTATACTACCCCCTGCCGCGTGGGTATTTTCTGTCAACGACCCCTCATTTAGTCGGTTTTATCCTGTAGGCTAATATCTATGAGTTACTCCCACCCTAAGACCCTTCATCGATGAGGGCGGAAGTCAAAACGGTTGTCAGCGCCCTCTCGGCTATGCCTTACTTCGCGTCGATTTTCGCACGCCAAGTCTGATTTGCAACATTTCGCAATTATTATTAAGTCGATAACGATGTTTACTCTTTTGTCGGCTCTATTGAACATAGGTATATTCTTATGTCAATCATTTTTGTCAAACTTTTCTCGTTTATAACATTTATATAGTCAATTTGTCAGTAGTCTACTTTATCGATGCTTATAATAATAATTATAACGCGGCGATATATCATGTACATGCATACCAATGCATCTAATCACACACGCATACGTCATTGTCAGTTCTAATATACATATGCATACGTAATCTCATCTCACATACATTCTAGTGTCGGTCATAAACGTGTCATAAGTCGTATTTTCATATGTAAATTCGAGTTCAGTTCGATTCGCAGTTTCGGTTCTATTTCTCATTCCGCTAATAGTGTGCGCGAACCTTAAAGTCGGTAGCCAGTGTGCGCGCCGCTTTAAATTCGCTCGCTATCTCTCTCGCTCTCGTGCGCTCTCTCTCTCTCTCTCTCTCTCTGTCTCGCTCGCTCTCGCTGCATCTGCTAGCGAATATGGCTGCCACCGCTCGCGGACGTTTCTTCGCTCTCGTCACCGCTCTATCTCATCGCCTCCTAGAGCACTCTACCGTCGTCGCCCGCGATCGCGAGTGTGTGCGTGTATGTGTGCCTGCCCGCCCATGCTGGAGTATGGGCGCCAGGGTGTCTGGGTGTGGGGCTCGCCAAGTTGTTAGCACAACTTGTCTGGTCGGGTGGACGGACCAGATCCTGCTTGACTCATAGCAGGACTCCTACCCACTAAACTCCAGCCTCTTTTCTTCTGAGATCCTTTTTTCAATCAATTTTCAAAATTCCACACTGGTGTCTGTGTGCCCGTGGGGGCGCGCATGTGTTCTGCCGCCCAGAGCAGCCCGACATCAGCTGATTGCCGGCTGCGATTTTGCCGCCATCGCCCGAGGGCTGCAGCTGCATCTTCGCCGAGATAGTGCTACGAGAGTGTGTGTGTGCACGTATATTTCCGTGCCGCGAGTTTTTCCGGCGGTTTTTCTTTATGAAAAAGCGTTTTCGCAAGGGAAAGCTTCGGCCTACAAGTGCGTGCGTATGTGTGTGTGTGCTCGGATAGCTCGAGCTTTTCGCGTTGTTTCTCCGCGGTTATTATTGATATCCCGCCGTGCGCGTGATTTGAGTGCATTTTCCGTGATGGAAACTCATGGTTTCCATCGTCGTTTCGCGATGTCATCGCTAAATACGCGGAATATCTTGCGCGTAAAATTTTGGCGGTGTCGGTGCGTAATAGTGTGAGTGGTGCGCTCCTTTTTTCTTCGGCTTCGTAGTGGTGCGTGCGTGTGAGGCGGCTGCTTGCTTGCGGCAGCTGTCTCTCTCTCTCTCTTTCGTGTGTGCCAGGCCGGACGTCTGCTGCTGTGTCTGCCGTCGGATCGCGGATGCGACGTTGACCTTGCAACGTCGATATCTCCTGTATGGGTGGCCGGAAAAATACAAGGGAGGGTGCGTTGGTGAGGATTTGTCATGGATGGATGGGTCGATGGATCGATGGATGGATGGGTGGATGGAATGGTGGATGGATGGATGGATGGGTGGATGGATGACATGTAATAGCAATAAACTAATGAAATATCTTTTTCGGTCTTTTGGGTTTACCAAATACATTCTACTCAATACTGGTTTTTTTGTTTTTATTCTATCTTTCCATTTTTTTAATTTATCATCGAATGTGTAAAATAATGGTATTTCATGATAATATTTCTTAGCATTTTCGTCAGTAGTATTGAGTTCAAAGTATGCTGTTAATGTGGTTCCAAAATTTTTTCCGCACAACATTTCTTCTGTTCCTTATTGGAAATAAACACTTTGTTGGTCTCGTTCATGAATAGCTAATATTTTTATCGTATGTGACATTTCATATATATCGTATTCGTTTAATCTCCACATTGCTTCTGGTGGACATAAGTATCTTGTATTGATGTATTGTTTAACTTCGCCGTGATTGTATACTTCATCTTCGGTGTTCTTCTTATTAGAATCACTTCGATTATCTTTAGAGTTTATACCAATGCTTTTCAATTCTATGTAAGCTCAGTCTTGTCCTTTGCAATAATATTTGAATAAATATTTTATACATTGTACAGTAGGACATACTTCTACCTTTATGTGTGCATTGAATTTGAACAATAAATATGGGTTGTACGGTACAATAAATCTATTGTCTGCCACCCTTGTACAATTTTTACTCTCGCAATAAATTGTAACACCAGTGTCTCTTCTTCGATGCAATCGATATCCGTTAACCTTAAAAGAAGTTTCATTGTTATATTATTTTGGAAAATGTTTTGTGCATTTCTTTGTATTTTTACCCATGCATGAACTAGTCATATTCTGTTATGTCGCGCGTATTATATGCCATATTATATGCCAAACTATTACTATTATATTGCACATATTATATGCCAAATAGCGCGGAGTCAGCAAGCTACATCTTATGTTAAATACCGCGGCTCGCCGATGAGCCATCAGTTGTATAGTAGCCAGCACCGAATAAAGATCACTTTACTATACTACTCCTGTGTCACCTTACTGTACTGAACCTACGTGCTATTCTAATACATAGCAATTTCTTTTCATGAAGTATTATTCTTTGGATTCATATATTATTATTGTTATTCATAATTATTGTTAGATACATTTGCTATAGTCATACGCGCAAAAAATTCTTTAATGATATGTTTATAATATATGTGTATAATTTTATATTATCATGTTTTCTGCTGTATGCAATAATTTATTTTGTAATAAAATATCAAATTGAAAGTATTTTTTATCATTCCTTTTGATTTAATTTTATATTTGTATAAATTTCGACAGCGAATTAAAGTAATGGAAATAATAGTCTCATCATTATTTGACTAATCAAATAAAAATATGCATGCTCCAGTTTGAGTTCGTAAGTCCTGGTTAAGTTCGTAAAAATTTAAAAAGTAATACCGAGAACTTAAAAACTAAAATGTAAATTGAAAATAAACACATTCGTACTCATAAATTTTGGGAGAGAATAGATTACCATTTGGATTATAAATTGAACAAGGAATCATCGATATAATTCATTAATATTAAGAAAATTCAAAATTTATTAAGTAGTACTTTACTACCACGTGGATAAATTCTACCAAACAAATAAAAACGTTAATGTCAACTGATCAACTCTTTGACTTATAGATAAATTCCATTACATGAATTCAATAGTTTGATGAAAATGATGTCAAACGAACAAATTACCGTTAGTAGATATGGACAAATATGGCGAGTTTGGACAAATATGGCGAGTTCATTGTCCTCCCCGGGCCTCCGTGGTGAGCATTCAGTCCTCAGGTATATTCGGGTTGGGGTCGCGCTCGGTCGGTCCCCGCTCGGTCGGTCCCCGCTGTGAGGGTCGCGTTCGGTCTCGGCTGTAGAGAGCGGCTGATTTTTTTTAAGACGCGCTGTTATGATAAAAAGTGGGTGGTGAGAGGTTATAAAAAAGTGGGTGGTGGGAGGTGATAAAAAAGTGGATGGGAGGAGGTGGACTACATATGGGTATTGCATATGTAAGTTGCGCGTGGAGTATGGCGAGAGGTTTTTTTGCACGTAGTGCGAACAGACCGCGGGTCCTGCGGAGCGCGTAACGTCATATGCAAATTATCCTTATATATAACATCAACTTTGAGGACAAATACCTAGACATCCCTGTGAGTTTCATGGTTAAGGCGTACAAAATTAGGGTGCCTGATTTTTTGGCAGTGGTCTCCCAGCAACAAAAGGTCGTGGCATCCCTAATATTGGATGGCGTTGCATGCAACTACACGCGGCTGTTAGGTTTTGTGCGAAGGGTTTTTTAAATGAAGAAAAAATTGTATACATTTTTTATTAGATTTTATTGATTAATATTTTGCTTTACATGATTGAATACATTTTTTTGTGTGTTTATGAAGTCCATTTCCTATGTATAATCGTGGTTTCCTTACAATACCTCTAATTCTATTATAATGTTTACTGACAATATGATCATTTTTAATGTAATTAGAAGAAAATAATTTACAAAATTTTCCAAGAGTCTAACCACGATTCATGTAATCTAAAAACATTATACAGTACTGCCCGCATACTTTTGGGAGAAACTCTGAAATTGTTTATTATTGTATGTATAAAAAAGTGTATTTTTTCATAATCGCTGACGGTGATGAGTAATTACAGGTGGTGCGTCATAAGAGACGAAAAATACGCCTCTGCCTCGTCGATCAACATACATGACTACCCAGTGCGAGCCAAATCTTGTGTGGTCATCTGTATTAGCAATAATATTCATCGGTCTGCTCCAACGTCTCGGGATTCGGTCAGCAGAGTAGACACCCGGTGATGGTATTTTTATGCGCAGCAATGCATCTAGTATCTGTAGTGTGTCCATATTTCTTAGGTGCTAATGCTTCCGAAGATGTATAGTAGCCGTCTAAAGTGTCGTACGATCATAATTCGAGAATCGTAGATAGTTTTTTTATTCTTGCGAGGTGGTTTTTTCTTACTCGGACCGTCTGGGACACGCCGATCAGAGTTGATGTTTTGACTGAGAATGTCGATGCCACCGGCAAGACAGCTATTTTTATTTATCCAGTTTTTCAAATTTAAAACG
>JAWWMK010033305.1:0-13374 GCA_035047105.1 Galeopsomyia nigrocyanea
GAAGAAGAAAAAATTCCGGAAGCTCGAGCGTTACAATTCATTTTTGCCATTTTAGGCTTCAAGAATCGGCATTTTTTAAATAGATTTCGTCATATACGTTAATAGTACAATATCGACGATCCAACAGAACCAGAACCGAGGTCAGAAGAACTATTCTTATTTATTTTTCCGGAAAACAAAAATAAATATACAAACTCAAGTAATTATTAAGTTATTTATATGCATCATTTTTCAATTGACAAACTCGGCCATCTATCGATAAATTGTATACCTAAATGACTTACCGTTCAATAATCTTCAAAATTTACATTGAAAATTTTTCATCCAACAATCAAAATTCCAAATAAATAAAAAAAAATTATTTTTTTACAAACAATAATTTTCAACAACACACAATTACATTGATTTTCCATTCGCAGCATAACTGATAACATCAGAAACGCATCAAAGTGAAATAGGCGCATTTGAGCGGAAAAAAAGAGAGTCTTTTAATCAAAGCGAGCGAAATCCCACGACGCGCAGTGGCTTCGCTGCCGCCTGGTAACACCCTTATATACATGTATATATATATACATAGCCGATGCTCAAGCTGTCACTTTGCGTATAAATGCAACGATATGTTCGCGCACTGAACATCCCGCGACTATATACGGAGCGGAAATAAATCTGGATATTTCTTTTGCCGTCTCTCGAAACTCTTTGCTTGTAAATATATATGTATACGATTAATTGATGCTTTTGTTGAAATTTTCGATATCAGGATTCATGAATGAGTGAATGAGTAAACGAAATGTGAAAAAAATATTGGATTTTCACGTTTTATTCCATCGGTTTTCAAAAATAAAAAAAAATCAATAACAAAATAACATCCCTTAATAAATAGCCAAAAACTTCGCTAATTAATAATCCCCTGGTATGAAAAAAAAGTATCCAAGGCGATCAACCAAAACCTCTCTTCACTAACAAAATCCTCCTTATATATTTTCAGCATCGCATCGCCTCTAGTAATAGGTACTATATACAATTAATTACTGTATAGCAGAGTATTTGTCAAAGCCGCGTCGTGCTCGTCGTCGTCGTCATCGCACTCTCCGCGTGATTACTCTCCATTTCCTTTTTTTTTAATACACTAGAGGCTTTTAGCGCGCGAAATCTCTCGCCCTTTGATTTTCTCGATTATATTTTAACCTGACAGGTGTCGTCGTCGTCGTCGTTGTTGTTGTGTGCGCGCGCGTAACGTTTGATCTGCCGTGCTACACGGAGTAAAAGGGAGAGAGAGAGAGAGAGAGAGAGAGAGAGAGAGCTGAGCTGCTCTGTATACGCTTCCCTAAATCGCCGCCCGAGGTTACGCTGCCGCACCTAATTAAAGTAACGACCTATAGTATAACGCGCGCGCCACGCGCAAAATGTCGAGGGAGAGGATTTGTTTTTGCCGTGAGTTTTCAAAGTGAAACGCGCGGAAAGAGAGAAACGCGCGGCGCAGATGGATGATTCTAAAGAGCTCTCTGAGACGTCTTGCTTCTTAGAGAGAGAAAGGGAGAGAGAGAGAGAGAAAGGGAGAGATGGTTCGTTCGCTGTTTGCCGAGATTTTAATTATAATTATTTACCTGGGAGTCGAAAAGTAGTCGGAATAAGACGGGGATGAATAATGTGCGCCCGATTCGTAGAAATGATGCGAATTGCTGATTATAAGCGTAATTGCGAAACCCTTGCCAATGTTCGCAAGCGCGCAGGTGCAATAATTGATAAAACAATGTTGCGGAGTGAAATTTCATATTCTGAGAATTGTCGGATATACGCAGAGTTATAAAATACTATATTACGGTGTGTATCTGTTTGAATATATAGACAAAATATTAGTGCTGTAAATTAACAAATACTTGCATATACGTATCGTATGGTTTTACTTGTGAATATTGCATATTATTATTGTTTATTTGGAAAATAAGAAATCGAATAACCAGAAAAAAAGTATATGACCAGACAAATTTCAAGTAATGAGTAAGTAAAATCAGATTTTATAAATGGGACCTTTAAACTTCATAAACGTGATGAGTAATAATCCATCTGACGATTAGTTGTCTAAATATATCGTCAGATATTCAAAAAACTGTTTTTAATCGAAAAAATACTTTCAAAGTTATTTTTTATATTCAAAAAAACACGTACATCGTACACAAAAGATTTCGAATTTTATTTTAATTCGCAACGTATATAATATATAGCAAGCGCACAATACGTATTTTCACTCTCCGTTATCAAAAATTCTTTAAAACCGATTTACACATCGCAATAAAAGCCAACTCCGTCGCGCAACAATTACGAGCGCTTTCTTTTCGTTTTTTCCACACTCAACAAAAAAACAATCGAACAATACGATATCATCGGTGAAAAATCGTGGCGAATTGCGCCAAACGAAATTAAAAAAAAAAAAACCCGTATTATACTGCGCCGCGCGCGGCGATGATTTTACAATTGAACGCCCCGCAGGTCGAGAGCGAGCTTCGTCAATTATTCAATTGGCCTTTGACAAGGCAAGCATTATCGCATGAAATGATTACCCAACGATACGTGAATAATGTGTGTGCGTGTGCGTGTCGCTGACAGGCCAATTATATCCGCGTCTCTCCCTTTTAGTCAGCACGAATATTCGAAGAGACTCTCGCGCCCTTGACTTATTATATGCTTTTATTATCTTCCGACGGGGTGAACTGCCAAGTGACGCGTTCTTTCTTCTTCTTTTTTTTTTCTTATTGCCATCTCTCTTTCTCTCTCGGATCGCAGATTATCATTTTGGCTTTCTGTTGTTTGCTGCTGTATAGGGGGCTGATGTTTTTGTGGGATTGGCGATTTGATTTTATGAGGGTGATATTATGTGCTTGACGTGCCGTTTTGACGATTTTTATTATTAGTCAAATACTTTTGAATTGATGAGAATGAAAATTTAATGAACAATTTTTTTTTTTAGATATTATAATAAGAAAGTGATGACCGCACTGTGTTTACGTTAATTACATTGAACGAAGCACTGTTAGTTCCGTCATGATTGATAAAAAAAATAATAAACGAAATAACATTTATTAAGACAACTCTAAAAATTCACAAGAAACAAAACAAACGTCATCTATCGGTAGTTTGTGTGAGTTAAACTGTAAAATATCACATAAGTACATATAAATCGACAACTCTCTCTCTCTCTCTCTCCAGTACCAAGCCACTTCGTCACACACGTCCCATTAACCGACAAAACACACCACACATTATTCCCGAGGTATTAAAATTCCCCGATGCGGATACACGTTGAATGTTGTCCTTGGGTTAATTAGTTGACACGTGTTTAGATTTGCTCGGGGTGGCTGAACTCTTCTCTCGCTTTCTCACTCTCTTTTTTTCGCGTGGAAGGGGAACGCGCGTAACGTAAGTGTATATACGATATATAGGGGAGAAAGTGAAGGGCGACATGCTGTTTTAACGCGGCTTCCCTTGCGCCACGTATTCTCGCGTCCTTATCCTACAATTCTATAATATCGCTTGCGATTATGCGCTGTGGGTAATTGAGATGTGATGCTTAAATGTAATATACGCAGGGTTTCGCTTTCTCTCTGAGGTTTTGCGATGGGAAGATTGATTTTGGTCGAATTGATAACTGGTCTTTCTTCGATTTTCAATTTTCTTATACAATTCATACGCTAGATATTTTAATCCACCACTCGAGAGAAAAAAGTCATGATGTAAAAAAAAAAAACTCCCGGCGCGTACACCCTTCGAAAAATCTCGACACGAGTACTCGAGTCTATCCCCCCCTGGAATCCTTGCAACAACATTTGCAGACAAAATAACGAAAAAAAAGAGAGAGAGAGATAGATAGATCTCCAGCGAATTAATACATCACCATCGCGACGCGATTCATCGACATATATACGTATATATATATATACATATATGGATATCGCCGGAGGGAGGGTGAAACGCATATATAACGCGCGAGCAATCGGGTTCGTTCGTTGGAATAATACCTGCTAATGGTTCGTCGTTTTAATTTTGTTTTGCGTGAAAATAAGAGAAGTAGTCGCATCGCGCTCGGCTTTTTTGTCTCGCCCACTATATATATCTCTCGCTCACTATATTACACCGCGGAGAGAAGGAAAATATTTTAAGAGGATTTGCTTTGCCGCGGATGATGCGTTATGCTCGTAGCTTCGTAATGCGCGTTAGGAAGATATACGTGCGTTCGGGTTTTTTTTTTTCTTTTTGAGTTGAGTGTTAGTAGACGGCTTAGAGATGCGTTTTTTTAGGGTAAGATGTCAAGATGAATTTAGAGTGTCTGACGATATAAGTTTTGATTTGATGGATAATTATTAGCGCGAATTCATTTTCGAGTAGTACGTAATGAGTTTAGTCAGACGTATATTCGTTTATTGTAAGCCTTTTGCGTTAAAGGGATTGCTTTGTTAAAATGCTTTTTGGAATTGTAACGTTTTATGCTGTCATTACGGAGATAATTCATTTCACGATATTTGATTGATCAATTAAATTCTAATCCTAATGATCGCTTATGCAACAGAGCTCCAAATAACAAAATTAAAGAAGTTCGACAGAAGTTGAAAAGAAAAATGATTAAGGAAAATAATCTTATAAATTTTACATTGTTCAGCAAGTTCACATACTAGATATTTGCATAAGGTTTAATTTTTTCTCAAGTATATATGGAAAGCAAGGTCCATCTATTGTTGAACTATTCCAATTACAGCTACAATTAAATGATTAAACGAACTTACTTGTAAGTGAAGTTCTATCATAGGTCGACTGAAGTAGAGAGGACTACATGTGTTTGATCATGAGGAAGAGGAGCGTAATACAATCAACGTTATCAACAAGTATCAATCTCAACGGATTTTAACATTTGCAAGTATTATCCTTCAAATTACGTAAAAAAAAACTTCTTGGAACTTGCAAGTAGATTTCATCTACTATTCTTCCAAATCCGCATTCATTCAGCAACTAATAAAAACAAAACAAAAAACCAGCTAAACGGCCCACATAAACACCTCGTTCCCATTCTTTTTATTCAAAAATCTAAGCAAACCGCGCGCCACGTAACGATAATTACCTCTCGTTATAATCGCCAAGCTTAGCGTTTTGCATACATCCCTTCTGCAGTAGTTGCGCAACCCAACCCACGAGCAGCGCTATAGCAAGAGAAAGACAGAGAGAGAGAGAGCGAGAGAGAGAGAGAGAGAGAGAGAGAGAGAGAGAGAGAGAGAGAGAGAGAGATCTGTTGTTTGAGCAACGCAATACTCTCTGTGTGCGCACTCTGGCATTTGTCGCTGAAATAATTAATTAACCTAGCGGTCCTTGGCGCATTATAATTGCGTCCTCTTAATGAAAAGCCAAGCCTGCAATGATATATATAACGCGTACTACTGCTGCTGCTGCTGCTGCTGCTATGTAAAAAGCTGTGCCAAGCAAGCAAATTATACCAGCCGCGCGCTCTCTGGTCGCCTGTATTTGATGTCTACTGTATTATAATGCAAGCGAGACACTCGTGCAAAGCTTTGTGCTTATTACGTTTTCGTCATTTTAATTTATTTTCTTCTCTTTTTTTCTTTCTTTACAACTATGGTGCGTTTTTTTTGTTTTTTTGTTTTTTTGTTTTTTTTTTGTTCAGACCGATTTGAACTAGATTTCTGAAGAAACGTTGTGCGATATGAATTCATACTTTTACAATTGTGGAAAACATATCTGATGAAGGTATAGAAAAATTGATTGCCGAAAAGAGATTGCAACTCCGCGAAAATGTAGACGCTCGGCTGCCTTATTTTCTCATTTTAACAGTCAAATGAGAAAAACGTTTCCATTACATAGCATTAAAAAACAAATTTCACGCATCAAACAGTAGCTACCTGTTTTAATTATCAAGTAACTACAAATATTTATTAACAGTGCAGTATTCATCAGTTAGTTCGCCTCTAACATTTAATAACATCACGAAACATAAGCAATGAACAAAAGTATAATCTAAAATCATTGAAAACACATTTAGCAAACGACATTGAACTACACAAAGACCAGTACACGGTGGCAAGAAATATCTCGAGTTACGCGCTATTATGTGCGAACAACACACGAGAGCGAGCTGTGCGCGGGAGCCGCGCTAGCAGCGGAACAGCAGTAGTCAAATCAAACACGAGGCTATTAACTGGGTCAACAATATATTACCGAGGGCTTTTTGGCAGCCCTCTGACGTCTCGACTTCCCCTTACCTCGCTCCATCTCTTTTTCTTTTTTTTTTTCCTTTCTTCTTTTCTCACCCTCTCGCGCTGAAATTTTGCTGTCGTCATTCCGATTTGTTTTCACAAAATTATATGTATATATATTTTTTTGTTGAAAATTTTACTATGCGGGATTTTATATTTTTGAGAAATAGAATTTTCAAAGGGATTTTGGAGTTATCTTGTTATTCGAAAGGCACGGTGTTGAGTATGGATGACTTTTTCAATTTTTTCTGTGTGAACTTGATGACTGATTACTACATGAATATTTTCGATTCTAATTATGGCAAAGCAATTATATTTTTTAAATACACTAATTCAGAAAATCTAACCGATGTCGTACCACAATAAAACAGCAATCTTTACACACCAACCTAGCCAAACATTATATAAACCCTCCCCACATTTCGCGCGCTCAAAATAAATATAAATTCGTAGACACACACACACACACACACACACACACAGAAAATATAACAATGGCCGGAAAAATTGTTCCCGCCGCGCCAATATTGTTTTAGGCCCTGATGCGCTCGCCTTGTCATGTTTAAGTCTTGTAATACGAGAAATTAGCGTTCGCGTGTCTCTCTCTCCTCGCTGCTTGTTCCCATATAGCTATTATAGTTTGGCATTGTACCTTAAATGCGTATCTAGTGTGTGTACACGCTTTTCCCCGCGTTTCTATCATTCTCTCTCGCTCTCGTTTGCACAAGCCAAGCGGCGAAAATGCCGGGGTGATGATGGAGGGGAAGCTCGAGAGGAAGTGAGTGGAGTTTCGAAGGCGTAGGAAGGAAATTACACGATTCATTGGGATTTTTGTGCTTTATAGTAAGTATTGTTTTAGTTTTTAAAATTGATGCATTGCTTTTTTTTATTTAGTTGTAATTTTATCATATTTTTTCGAATTTTCATTTGATTTTATTTAACTGTGCGAATTCTCATTTATTAACCATAATTCGATATCGCAGTTCCATTCTAAAATGGCAAAATTTTGGAAAAAAAAATGCTGATATTACAACGATTAGAGGTAAATCATTAACGCCATAAGATCAAATAAAATCGAAAAAACTCCAGTTCTTCTTAAAAATTCAGCTCGTTGTACATCCTTTGACATTGCGCTGATTACTTCAAACTTCATCGCATCAAAAGCGCACAAGTTTAATGAAAAAGGACACGCTCGTTACAAAGCATTTTCACCGTTAAATCAGAGGGAATTTGCGCTTCTTGCAAAGATACAAGGTGCAAAAAAAAAAAAAAAAAAAAAACGAGGGGGAGTAGGGATGAGAGATTGCGCTTCGTAGTCTAGGTAGTGACACCTCCCTTTTATACCTCGCTCGTAGGAGGAGTTTTCTCTCTCTCTCTTCGCGCGCGCGCGAACTTGGCTACGGGGGAGATGATCGCCCAACGGATTTCGAAGCTTTGAAGATGGCGCGTATCTCCCCGGAAGTCGAGGAAAATTGCCTTTTTTATATATTGGAATTCTACGGAAAGCTTTTTTCGTTGTGTATGCCTGTGTCAGAAGAAATTCGAATTAAAGTTGAGCAATTCTACGAGAGATTTCTATAAATATTCATGTGAAGTATAGTTGGTAGGTGATTGCCATATATTTTGAAATAATGTATAATATTAAGCATAATATTTTTTCATAATCTTATTAATTTCAGATTGTATGAAGTTGTTCGACAACATGAACAGTCCAGTGATACCGATAAAAATAATTTTCTTGTTCCAGATTTTTTAAAACTTTCTCATAATTTTATTTACGAGGTTATTTGCTTTGTTTGAACAACATTTTCAACTGAAACGATGAAATCATCGGAAAAAAAATTACGTCGTCAAATGCTAAGTTAATATATTGCCATTTTTAACGAATAGAAGATGTAGTTGTAGTTTTTCCTTCCAGATCGAAACCGGCTCCATCTAAAAATGTATGTTAATTTTTTCATTAATACATAGAAAAAATGTTATCTCTCACATTTATATCTGTCACATACGTGTATTTTGAGCCATTGCAGCTAGAGCAGCGAGAAGAAGAATTTTAGCGAACATGTCGATTTTATTTTCTGTAGCTCGGGTAACGACTATACACTTAGTTTTACACTGGATAGAGCTCTCTGACAAAGTTGGTATTTTATGTATCACCTCAGGTATATTTACACAGATGTGCCGTATCGCTACGGCAATAATTAGTTTATCTCGGAAAACAATGTAATTTTTCGAGATACCTATATACATATAAACTCGAATGAAACACGAAGAAAAATATGTTGAAAAAAACAACTAACGGCATCGCTGGAAAATACATAATATTTTTTCCTCGTATTATCAAAAGCCGCATAATTTTTCACAACGAATTTAACAGCATATTATTTACAACATCTAGAAACAGATCTCCTTATTTTCATTTCACGAGAAAACGCAGTTGCGGCTACAAGGAAAAAAGCAAAATGCTATAATAATACCACGCCACCAACGTGAATACTTTGTATATATACCGCCAACCTGTTCAAAGTAAAAGAATATAAAATGCACCATATCCCAAAACAGATACGCAGAAGCTAAATGAAAACCTAATAATTGCCTCGATCGAGCGTGAGATCCTTAAAGCCCTCTCTTTATTTTTGCATTTCTTCCTCTAAATAGTATATATACAGTGAAAAACCACGGGTTTCGCACGCGCGACTGATTTCCCAACGAAAATAAGTGTTTTTGTACATAGCGATTCCCGAGAAAAACCATCGGTGGTGAGCGATACACAAGGACGATCATGCGCTCGAGTGATTCTTTCGAGAAAAAAAAAATTCGTTAATCCCTTGACAATCGACGAGAGAGAGAGAGCGCGCGCGCGGGAGATCGATCGAGCGGCAAAACGATTGCTGCTCGACTTTTTGTGCACGGTGCAGTTCTCTTTCTGTGTGTTTTTTTTTTGCTCGATTTGTTTCTCATTGTGCGCCTTCCTTTTACGAGAGTGATCTCGGCCGTAACGTTCATAGGACTAAATGCAGATAAAGGTGTTTCTTACTTAGTGTGAAAGTAGCCAGTCGCTTTCACACAAATATATATCCGTATTAAAGATGTAGATGCGGACTGTGCGGGTAGTTTTCTTTTGCGGTATATTGGTGTGTATAGAGCGGCGTTTTTCTTTGAAAGATTTATAGTTTTGAAAATGTTTTTAGTTGCATGGATTTATAAAAAATAGAAAAATTTTAATTTAAATTAAAATCTCTTTTTTTTGTATATGCGGTAATGATATTTTTATTAGAGTACGCGCTGTTTACGAAAGAAAACTCTACAATTCTCTTTAACGGAAATAACACACAATTAGTTGATAATATAAACATTACATGCAAGTAAAGACCATCCACTTGCAGAGCAAAAAAAAAAAACGAATTTCATTTCTGAAAGAAAGGGATTAATTATCCATACAAAATTAAAATTGATGTTTAAATAAATTATTGATACTCCTGCACTCCATTTTCCATCAAAATCCAAGACACGATTAATCCAACAAAACAATTCACTATCCAACCATAAAACAATATTACTCGCGATCTCATTCATCTCTCAACAACAAAGAATTCCAATCCGAAAATACGTCGATCCATTGGGCTTATATACCCGTGAAGCGTAAAATTCGTCAACAAACTATAACGTAGAAAGACCATGTCGAAGAGATGTTCCTATATTATATATATTATGGTCCGATGGTATACAAACACATACGCAGACGCGTGTGCTGAGACCTTAACTCGCGAGACAAGCTCTTTACACGCTAGTCGATTCTTTTTTCCCGAGCCAAGTTGCCGTGAGAGAGACGCGGGGAGAGTGGTGTTTGTACAACTCGGCGCCCGAAAAACTCTCGAGGATCCCGTTTAATCGTTTGCGCAGATGTGGAGTTCGTTCATTTGGGGGCTAACCACTTTTCAAGCTCTTCCGGGCTTTATGGTTGCTGACGTTGTGTGCCGATGATGATGATGATGAATTTTTTTTTTGTTTTTTAGAATTATTCGTGATTATAGCATTTACGTTAAAAGTTTATGTATATCATGTCACTTATAGTAATTAAGGATGTGGCAGATAGATAGCGCACGGTGTGAAGAATAAAATTGAACGAATTATTGTGTTTGACAACATAAATTCTTTGCATCGGATTGTTATACCGAAATGAACGAACTAAAATAAAATTCTCCAATCGAATCTTCAAAATGATCCCAAAAAAAATCTTTTTCAATCTCGCTTACACGTATTAGATTTCATAAATTCACAAGCGATCGATTATATTATTATACTCGTCACTCAACGATTTCATTATACACAAGAGCGCGCGGTATCACGCAGTCGAACTTCATCATTATTTTCTCCCCGCATCAACTCTCCCGCTGCGCTATTCAGATTGTATTCAAATGCCGCCGCCGGGGATCTGAATAAAAATATTTGCCAAGAAAACAGAGAGAGAGAGGGATCTCCGCGGGTATGGGTTGCTCTCGGATAATGTGCCGTTTAATTCGTTTTCTCCCGAGTCGTTATTCTTATATCCCGCGAGCGGATATTATACGTATCGTGCTTTCTAGCTCGATAAAACCATACACCCATATATTATACTTATACTTTTGTCGCGCTTTGTTTATTTTCTAATGAATGTTTCGGCTGCCTGTATTGCTTCGTATTATTTTGTTTCGATGAAATATTCGCACAATTTATTTACGTTTCGACGAAAGTGCATTTGTTTGATTATTGCGAGGAGACGAATTTGTATATTTTTCGGGGGTCATGTTTTTTCGAAATCAGAGGGTAAATATTATATCCGCATCGAGCGAGATGAGTGTTTGATGTTTATGCGCGTCGACGAATTGTATTTTATTGCGCGGGTTTTACTGTGTTGGTGTGTGCTTTTGTCGTGATATATATTGCATTATTAATTCAAAGTCTGTGTAAATCGGTAAATATTATGCGTTCGTATTTCCATTTATTTGCTTCGCCGAGGCAACGAAAATTTTACTCTCGATCGAACAAATCAACAGTAGATGTTACAATTTCACAAATGATTTATTTATTTATTTCTACTTGAGATTCATAATACAGATATGAGTAAAAAAAATTGTAGGATTGATGTTATATGTATAAAAAATTAACGAGTGTCATATCACATTTGTTTTTAAGTCTTCTTTTTCGATTACAATATTAAAAGCCCATTACGTATGCGCTTTGTACGGAGGATTCGTCGACAAGCAGGTTGTATCTTTGCAAATCGACATTTTCTTCACTCGCTTTCGGAATCTGTAACGCTGTCCACCGTTCATGTCCGGTCCCAAATTTGTCAATTGAAACTGATCGTTTGCCATGTCATAATATTCAACGAAGTGCTGTAAAGATTCATTCGATTAGAATTTACTCTCACCAATGTTCACAGTATAACATTATTAATGCACAGACCTCGTCGTCTTGGAAGACGCAAAAAACGTTGTTGAAATGTTCGGCAACTCGTCTCACGCAAGTATACGTATTGTTGGCAACGTCGTAACACTTGCAGGCAAAATCCTTGTGGCATTGCTATATGAAATGGAAAAACAAATCACGTAGAATTTTTCGTTTCCATCCGAAGAGAAAAGACAAAAGATTATTACCGTAAGATTAGGATCAGCATCGCTAGGACATCCAGAATTTGGCTTTCCATGCGACTTCTCGCCATGATACTCGACCAACACGGTTCTATCCGTCACTTCGTCTTTCAACAATGACATACCATCGGAAGGACGTTCAACTCCTGCTATTTCCAAAATCGTAGCGAATAAGTCGACACTGCTCACCGCTGACTTGACTTCAGTGCCACGAACGATACCTGGACCGCGCATTATCAATGGCACTCGAATGTCCGTTTCGTATGGCTGTCTCTTGTCGTACGGCATGCTGAATTGACCTGAAAATTGAAGTGCAAATAATTCTTGTTATACACAGTAAAAAAATTTTACTCATTTTCGGGACAAAAAAAGTAAAAATTTACTCAAAATGAGAAACCGATTTCTCATTTTCAGTAACTTTTTATTTATTTTGAGTACCTTTTTACTTCTTTTGTCCCGAAAATGAGTAATTTTTTTTTACTGTGTACTCACTTATTTATAACGAAAAATAATATTTAATTTTCAAACACTGACTTGTTTTCTCAAACGTAACGTCAGATAACTTTTGACTTTTGCACTATAGATTACACGCCATATCTTTCTTTCACATATAGGTATACTGACCTATATGAAATCCATTATCTGAAGTGTAAATTATGTAGGTATCGTTGAGCAGTTTGCTCGCATCCAGCGCGGTATAGACATTGTTAACCATTTCGTCGACGGCCAAAAGCGATTCCCATCGTTTTCTATAAATGTCGTCCAAACGCGTCACCACGTCCGCGGGTAGAGGTGATATGCCCATTCTGACGAGCCAATGTTTGTCCTGTAAATGCAAAAAAAAAAAGAAGAAGAAGAAAAGATTAATGAAGATATTGCAGCCGCGAGAAGATAAATTTTCATCGATACGAACCCTTTGAGAAACAGTATTGAAGTTTGCATTCCTCGGTACTTTGACTTTATCCTTGTACTTGTCGGTATGTCGAGGTGCAGCAATGAAGGGTTCGTGAGGCGCTGGTGGTGCCAATACCATCAAAAATGGTTGACCGGCTTGTTGAGCTTTCAAGAATTGATTGGCATTTGTCCACTATAAAAAAAAAAAGAGTCGAAACTTTTGAAATATATCGCAAATTATTTATAATACGACTTATACTCACGATAACATCCGTCAAGTAGTCGGAACGCAAGCTCCCATGCTTCTCCTCGCGACCGTTATTGGACAACGTGTAGTCGTAGTATTTCGAATTGCCGACCAAACCGTACCACTTGTCCCATCCTGGTGGAATGTAAGCTACGCCACCAGTATTTTTCTCACCGTACTGCAAAAAAAAAATGTATTCGTTGTGAGAAAGAACGCTAATGTAGATAGTCTAGGAGCCAGGGGGGTTTTCGTAGCCGATGTATGTCTATGGAATTTTATGAGCGTTTTCTATGTATTTTGACCTCCTGATTCCGATTTTCGAAGGTGTCAAGCTGAAAACCCG
>JAWWMK010033316.1:0-13371 GCA_035047105.1 Galeopsomyia nigrocyanea
CAAAAAGAAGAGGAAAAAGGTCCGGAAGCCTTAGCATTAAAAAAAATGTTTCCATTCTAGACCCCAGAAAAGTGTGTCTTTTTTAAGGATATCGTCATATATTACTCGGCTTTTTGAATATTCATATTATGCACATGCGCACACTGAGGTTCGCACGCGCCAATTAGAAATATGCTCGGAAATATGTTTATCACATTGTTGCATGCTATACGTAGCTTCCATCTACTGTCGTTAATAAGATTTTTATCGCCGACGGGGGGTTGTGCTTGAGCTTAAACATTGCGAGGAATTTTCAAAAGTGTAAATCACTCGAGTAATGTATGTTTAGTAACAAATCTTTTTACCAATCTTGATCTTTCATCAATGAACAAATAAATCGGAATTATCAAGTTTCAAATAAAATTCAAAAAATAAATAAACGATAGCAAATCGAAAGAAAAAAACACTCACATGGTATGATGCATCGAGCTACCCTGAGTATTAGGCCTGTTGACCTGAGCCTGAGCGGCAGCAACCGACGAGGGTGGCGATGCCGGTGCGCCAGGCGCACGTTTCGCGTGTTTTCGCCTTCGAGGCCGATACTTGTAATTCGGATGCTCCTGCATGTGTATCACCCTCAGCCTCTCGGCTTCTTCCACGTACGGCCGCCTGTCCTGCGGCGTTAATCCTCGCCATTTTTTACCTGCAATTCCAAGTTGAAATACGTATTTTATATTTCTATATTTGAAGAATATACGGTTTTCTTTTTTTTGCAATTACGCTGGACGTGCACAGAACAACTAGTATCGTCTTACCAATTCGCGGTTCCTTGACGATTTTTTTTATAGGGAAAGCATGGAAACAAATGAGATTTATTATTTATAGATTTTATGACTAATATAAAAAAAAATATAAATATCGTGAAAAGTCACGACTAATCGAGCATTAAAATATGCGTATACGTAAAGAAAGCAGATCACCATGCAAACGATGAAAAATCAATCCAGCAAAAAGAAGCTAATTTAATAATAGGCATCTAACCGATAGATATATAAATACACGCATAGCCCCACAACAATGTATCAGACCATTAAACGCAGGTGCGCACGTCGATCGGGTATAAAGGATCACATGCAAAGTAGAAAAAGCTATAAAATAATAAAGTTCACTTGTGTATAAAGGCCTCGGTATATAAGGCCATTTTGCGCGAGCCTAATCTCGGGTATATATACCTTCGTCGAATACACACATACGCACTCGATGTATTATATGTATCTCGCTCTCTTCACAGTATATATAGAGAGCGCGCGGCAGTATCATTAAAGGAGAGCGGATAAGAGCTAATACATACGTATATTCTCTCGCTAGCAGAGAAATAAGATAAAGTCGCCTCGATGTATATGCGAAAATAATGCAAACAAGCCCTTTATTAATATTAATGATCGCAGCTCTCCTTTTTTTTTTCTTTCCTATACAACGCTGCTTACAATTAAAATAAATGAAAACGAAAGGTCGTGTATTTAAGAATCACGCGTGCGGATATACAAAGTGTGAAAAGCCAATAAATCTTCTACGGGGCAACTATATGGTATATGTATATCGGGCCCCGGCTAAGAGATAATTATGACGGAGAAATATGAACTCTCCCATAGGGCAGTTGGCTCGAGTATTCTTATAAAAGTATACGCACTTTCCCAGCGCTCGTTTATCGACCAGCCAAAAAATAAATAGAAAAAAAAATGTATATACTTCATTATCCGCGAATTTGTTTACAATTGCCAGTAATTTAAGCCGACGCGCAATAAATTATCGCTCGCGGAGCTCTGCGTGCTCGCGCATTTGAATTCGTTGCGAAAATCGAGAAATCCCTTCTAACCCAATTCCACGCTGCTCGAGATAGTATATAATATACCTTTTAGTAGTTTGCACGCACTGCGCATAGACAAACACACACACGATGTATAATATGTATATATTACGTAAAAGAGATCGCAGACTGGCCGACGACGTCGTCGTCGTCGTCGTTGTAGCATCAGCGTTTGGAGAAAGTTTGCGCGCACTGAGCTTCTCGCACGTAAATAAATATACGAAACGCGTACATACATATATATGTGTATACATGTACATATATATAGAGAGCGCGAAATTGGCTACGCATCTCTCTCTTTCTCTCTCTTGAGAGTTGTAAAACGAAAAAGCTATACGGGGGCGTAGACATGGGTGCGCCCGCACCATTATTTCATATTTCATTTTGTATTTCAACGAAGACGCGCGCCGGCAAGAGAGAGTAAGAGAGAGAGAGAGAGAGAGAGAGAGAGAGAGAGAGAGAGAGAGAGAAAGAGAAAAAGGAGGAACGAAACATTGCGGAAGAGAACATCGAGAAATCGACCCCGGGCTGCCTGCCTGCCTGCTTTGCTTGCCGACGCTCGCTCGACTCGCGGGACAGGCTATATACGCGAGAGAAAGGAAGTCGCTCTTAAGAGCATCACCGCCTTTTACGCATAGGATAGAGAGAGAGAGAGAGAGAGAGAGAGAGAGAGAGAGAGAAGCTTGATCGATGCGCGATTTTTAAGGGTTTGAGCTTTGTTAGTAGACTTTTGCAGGCTTTTATGGGTTTGGCCGCGATTGGATGATTGAAGTTATATATATTGTATAATACGACGTGCAAAGTCAAATTGTCTGCGCGAACTTCGTATACGATGCGAATGAATAAACGTTTAAGCAATTAGCGCAAAAAAAGCTTTACTCTTCATCGAAATACAACTGAATTGCCTTTGTCTGTTACAATAACAATCCGAATTTGACGTACAAAAAATTAATCTCGACTGTATATAAATAAGGCGAAACACACACACACACGAAAACCAATTTCCATAAAGCAACTATATTACGAGAAGATGAAGAAGAAGTAAAAAAAAAAGTCATAATCATCACAATCCACTTACGGAGCTACTTTAAAATCAAGGTTAAATTAATGAAGACATCGGGGAGGGATATACAAGCCGAGATATACTCGGGAGAGCAGCAGCCAAATGAAAAGGGACACGCTCGGGCCATTAGAATACTTAACGAGGACACCGAGTGCGCGGGTGTGATGATGAATCACTATACGCTCTCGCCGCACGTCCGTCTCTCTCTCTCTCTCTCTCTCTCTCTCGCTATATACTCGAATGTTAAATTAAATCCACTTAAGCCCGGCAAAAAAAAAATTTCCATTTCTCTTTCTCTCCTTTCGTCTCGCTACGGTCTGATCTCCAAATTCTTCTTTTTTTTTCTCTCTTTCAGCACTATACGAAGAAGACGTTTTTTTTTCGAGAGAGAGAAAGAGGGAGAGATTGTTGTATTCTTTTCTTTATGTGCTATGCCAATCTCGATTGAGAGTTTCAATTTGTTACGATGAATTTTTGCGATTCCCGTACAATCTAAAGAGACAGAGAAAAAAAAAACGTAAAGTTTTTTTTTCTTCGCGTTACATCATTTAGCCGTAGTCTAATTCGCGAACCCCCCGTGAGTCGAGACAGCAACGACGAGAGGGAAAGAATGAGGAGACAGATCGATCGACTTGTGCGCACTCTTTATATACTCCTCTTTCCTCTGAATTAATTAAATTAACGATTCCGCGAACGCGGCGTAATTGACGAGGCTCACCTCCAACGCTGCTACTACCGCTATATACTGTAGCGGGGATTACCTCTCGAGATGGATTTCGCTTTGGCGCAAGCCGACTTTACCGAGTTTTCTTTGAAAGCTTTGGGACAGCGAACACGATAGATCGCGAGATATCGACTTGGGGGATAAGGACTCTGTCGACCACGGAGAGAGAGAGCAAGAGATTTCCATCTGCGCGAGTTTTATCGAGTGACAATTGGCCGAGACGCGTACAATTAATTGGACATACACATATATTATGCGTTCGCGAGGAAAGAAAGACGGAGAGATGCAGGGAATTCGTTTGCGAATAAAAAAAATAAAAAAGAAGTAAAATTTTATGCACGGAGTTAATAATTTCGAAGCTGTCATGGGGGGATAATCTTAATTACGGAGGTACTGTATAATCACTTCACTCGGGCCTAATCGGATGTACGGATCAGGTGCTGTAACATCTTATTTTAGCTTTAAAGCCTGCCAACCTCTATAATTAATAAATCTGCTTCGGTTACATCATCATCATCATCATCATCATCATAATTATAATTATCATCACCAATTTCTCATCGTACATCATTCGTATTATCTACGCGTTACAGTGAAATGTTGTTAATTTCGTATACACAAACTTATAGTTTTACATCGCGAAGAGTAGATATATATATTTCAAAATCAAACGCGCAGCAAATCGTTAATCATTTCGCTGTGAGTTTGCCAGATCGAAAAAAAAAACTCGAGTGCAAGTCGCATAACGAAACTCCCAATCACGAACTGGCGCGAGCACTGGAAAATTTCGCCATCCATCGTGATATCGCTCGATCTACATTAAAATCAAATAAAAGCCTCTCTCGTGCGGTGGATTCGCTTTTTCCGTAGCCGCCGCCGCCGCCGCCGCAGTGTGCAACGCACATTATGCGAGTATAGAGCTCGCAAGCAAGAGGAGGCGGAGAGGCAATGGAAAATATGGCCCGGAGGCCGAAACGCAGCGGTAAATGCTTGCTATGGAGCAAGAGAGCGAGAGGCGAACGAAGCGATCGCGGCTCTTCGATATTATTTGCGCGACCTCAGGCCGCGCCGCGATGCCAAAGCTTTCATTGTTGCCAACGGGCTTCGATATCTGCATTTCTTTTACTTTTTTTTTCTTTTTCTTTTGAGATCGTTGCTTGGCTGATTGATTGCTTTCTTCTTTTTTTTTTCTATGATTGTTTTATACGCACTGATCGATGAGTTATAAGATTACGGTTGATGATGGGTGCCGAAATTGAACTGATTGAAATTTTAATTTGCAATAATTATTCATCGAGAAACCCAAATTATATATCGACTTTTATTTTTAGACATCAAACAATGCTAATTAATAACATTTAATGATTAATATTTGAACGATTTTGGGAAGACAATTCTCTTGTTCGTATAGAGGTCTAGAACTCAGAAAAATGTATAATTGTTTATAGCTATATTATGATTATATATTATCGTTGATAGTCCATCTGAATGTTCACTAGTTGAACAAAAAAAAATACATAGCAGTACTCATTTTTCAATATTTCGTATTGAATTATCTACACTAGAAGTCACTTGTTCATTAGAAGATACATCATTGACATCTCGTGGTGACAATCGAAAGTAGGAAAATTTGATAATTATTCCAATTTCTAAATAATCTTCCTTTTGGAATACATGCATTTATTTTGAGTGCAGGGTGTCTCACAACAATATTTTCTGTTGGCAAAGAATTATCCTTTTTTTCTAGCACTGTCTGACCAAATAGGCATGTTACTACTGCAACCAACTCATTATAAATTCAGAATATTCTTTTGTCAATTATTGTACCGTTTAATGACACATCATAATTCATCTAACAATTTCGAGTACTCAAAACATTTCCAAAACTATTCCCACAACAAATCATTCGGGTTGCAAACGGACCTACAATTTCTACGAAAAAGAAACCTCAGTAACTCCGCGATCTCCATAAATACACAGACACAGACCAATAATAAAAAATTCAGGCCGAGCCTCCATATAAACAAGCGACTAACAAATGGAAAGTGCGACGACGCGTCTCGAGAACGGATTTCCTGGCATCCATCGGTTATGTTTATATATACCAGCTCGCGAAAGACACAAAATTAGCAAGGATGAATGGAGCTGTGTCGTTATAATGGGTCGTCTGGCGCATTCCATCGCTCGTGGCACAATGACATTCGCGCGAATTAATAATTGAGAAAGAGAGAGAGAAAAAAAAAGAAACGAAGGACGAAGGCGTATAATAAACGATAACCCAAGTCGCGACCTGCATACGAAGGGATCATCTTGCATCCGATTAAAAGTGCGCTTTGCGTTCGTTGACTCTGTCTCACTCTCTCACTCAATGTGTAATGAGCAATTCGCCGAAATCGGCCTTCGTCGAGGTGTCGCGATCGTTTTTAATTATTTACGTCGACTCTCTTTCTCCTCGCGACTGTTTAAATTAATAAGTCAGTTTGGATTTATGCATCGAGAAGCCGAGGTGAGTATTAAATTGATTGGTGTGCAAACATATACGCGTTGTATAACTCGCGCTTGTACATTGAAATGCGTGAGCTTGCTATCGTCTTAAATAATACGAAAACACCATTAGAGCGTACGGCAAAAACGTTTTATACCTCTTGCGTTTGGCGAAAAAAAAAATGATCGAGTCGTAAATTGTACCAGTGCATTAAGTAAATTGAGCGTATACGCGCGCCTCATAATCAATGACTAACTCTTAACTGGGCGTGACAAAATTCAAACGCAAATAGGCTCGTCTCGCACCTCTGGCAACTTATATGCACTTTCTCCCCGACAGACGTTGAAGTAAAAAAAAAAACGAGAAAAAAGAATCTCTATAGGCTATATAATTATACTTTATGCAAGATATATTGATGCTTGGGAAAAATGTAATTTCCGACGTTATAAATTTCACAAACGCTGTATACGCAGCTTCTATTGAATAATTAACTCCCTACTAGCGTGTTTTTTTTTGGCTTGATGGTTTATTATCTATTGTAGCGCGTTATACTTCTTCTCGTACGACGTGTTGACAATGACATCGTGAAATTATTTTACGTTTAAAAATTGTATACGATAAAATGAAAAAAAATACCTTTTACACAGGATTTTATATCGAATAGCCACATACTGCGAGACGACATAATAACAAAACTATCATTTAACGGTGCTATTTTCTTTCATCGCAATCAATCTCTAATCGTCTATAACAATCAGAAACTTGAAGAAATATCTATAAACTTTGATTTGATCGAGCGCCGCTTATATTGAGATATGCAAACTAACTTTATTAACTATGACACAATCATCACAAATAAGTGTATACTTACAGCGAAGTACTGAATGTTAAATTATCCAAATCATAATATTCAATTGAAATCTAACTAAATCCACGTCAAAGCGCGCATAAATCGTAATAAGTGAAAATCAATCGTAAAATACAAGCATAACAAGCACGAAAGAACAAGAAGGGAGTCGAGGGAGTGCAGTGATAAAATTAACGGTATTTAAGAGGCGCTTAACGCAGTAAAGAATGCACTTTAGCTCGAAGGGCAAACAACGCGTTTATAACTAACAACAGCAACAAACATCGTCTATATAGACGAGCTTTCCATTCACGCAAGAAGGACCCGCGCGCGTACCGAAAGGATATAGTTAAAATGGGCGTGATAGTCCGTGAAGAAACGCGCGCGCGAGAGAGTTACGAAGCATATAATGGGAAGACATCCTCCTACGATTGCGAAGGAGAAGAAGAAGAAGAAAAAAAAAAGACGAAGAGAAGGAGGCGAATAGAGAGTCTCTCTCTCTCTCTCTCTCTCTCTCTTGAGGAAGCGGAGTGATGATCGCGTGCGCAAGCGAATAAATTGTGCTCTTATACCTTGGCTCCACTCCGCGTGCGAGCACAATGCAAGCCGCGATGCAATAACTGTTATCTCTCTCTCTCTTTCTCTCTCTCTGCGTGTCTCTTTGTTCGCTTTCTCTCGTTTCGTCCTCTAAATTGCTTCTTTTATATTTAATTTGAATATCATCCGAAATTGAGACGACGCTTCGAGAGAGATTTACTCGTCAAAGTTACGCACGTTGCGAGCTTACTTTGATCGTTTCCATTATGGGAGAAGCTTTTATTTTTTTTATATATATTTTTATAGTCTATCTGTCGCAACCTGTGTGTGTGTGTGTGTGTGTATGTGCGTTTCACGCGGAGATGAATCATCGCGGTGTATATAGTGTCTGCTGTTTTCTTGATTATGAAACATTTTCTCGCAGCCCTCAAAACATTCCTTGCCTTTTTCGCGTACTTCGCGTTTTAGGCGCGCCTTTCGTACTTTCGTTTTGAATTATCATAATTACGCTTAGCTTGGTTCGTACAAATGTTACACGTTGGAATTTTGGTTGGATGTGGGAAACCTTTGCGCGACATTAGCTTTGTGGATGCGAATGTAGATGTCGTCGATCATATTTGCGAAGAATCAACTTATTGTGATTCAGTTGTTTATAAAAAAAAGAACACTTTTTTCGAATTCTTACGATTAAATTAAAAAAATTTTATTAAAATACTATAAATTCTATAATACTATATATATTAAAATACTATAAAATTTTATTAAAATACTATAAATATTAAAATACTATAAATTTTATTATAATACTATAAACTTTTTATTAAAATACTATAAATGCGATTGAAAAGACATATCACTGATTGTGATATCATTTCACCAATCATTCAAAATTCATAAAAAAAATCGACATTCAATAACTTTAAAATGATACACCTAAACGCAAACATTAAAGTCGATTGAAAAAGTTCAATCCGTCAAGTTAGCTCACGAATAAAATTTTCGAGAATTGTAATAATCACAGACACACATAATACAGCCACGCCAAAGGATAAAAACAGCAGCGTCACAACAAAAGCAAAAGTCTGGCTCCTCGAAATGATACAGCAAAATAATTAAGAAGATACGATCGTATAGCTTCAGCAAAAATAAAAAGAAGAAGAAGAAGAAGAAGGAAGATCAAAACGAAAATGACATATAGGCCAAGAAGGTAGTAGTGGTATAGTAGCGGTGGCGGCAGTTCAGCTCATAACTGAATTAGCGGTGCGGGTTCCGATATAAACAGACTCGTTGGTCTTTGGGTTCCGCGGCGATCCATCAAGATTATCGCCACGTGCTCCAAGCCGCGCATACACCGCCGGCGAGTCGTACATTACGACGAACACATACACACACACACGTCGATCGAGATGCGCGGGGCCCTCGAGAAGAAAAAGAAGAAGAGAGAGATATGCAGAGAGAGAGGAAGGAACGAGATATAGGCTCGTCGTCGTGAAATTCTTCTTTTTTTTTTCTTTTAAGTGTGCGAGGAAGAAGGTTGAAGAGGAGGAGGAGGAGGAAATGAGGACATGTGTCGCGGATGATGGTAATTTTGATTTTTTGTTTTCGCTCTGGAATTTTTCGTTATGGGTGTGTTGGTTAATAGCTCTCGGAATTTCGTATTGTAATACATTCGTAACGTAACATTTGAAATAAATATTCGAAATTAACATAATCCAAACGAAAAAAAATAAAATAGAGAAGTATAATCTTTTTTACCACACGTAAATTAACATCGTTAAAACGAGCATAATATAAGACAAATCGTTCGCGATGTCTCACTCTATCGAGTTCCAACAGCAACATATATATCCGATGTGTAATCTCACGCGTGCAACACAAGCAAGTTAAGTTTTGCCACGCGAGACACTTAAAAGTAAAAAAAAAAAAAAGGATTAAAAGAGCGAGCTTGTGAGTGCAGGTAATAAGCGCGAAAACGTGATTGCAGTTTAATCGCTCTCTCTCCCAACGCGGACGTGTGTTATTACGCGAAGAGTATATATATGGCGACCAACTCGTTTTAGATGTGTGTGTGTGTGTGTGTGTGTGTGTGTACTGGACGCTGAGTGTTCAACAAGCCCTCCATCAGTCATGTTTAGCCGTGCGGCATGCATGAGAGTCGGTAATTTTACCGATGAGAGCTTCATTAGCGGTTGTCCGCTGCGCGCGTCTGTTAAACTCGTGTTATTTCAATTTTCACTTAGCGCAGCTGATCGATGGGTTATTTCTCGTATATATCACGATCGGAGATGTATGTACATAATAGTTTCGAATTTTGCGGTGTTATCAAATAGAGACGCGTGTGATTTGAAATTAGTTTTGTATATTAGAATTTTTTTTTTCTAATCGATGAATGAGTAAACGTATAAAAAATACATTTTTACTACCGTACAACGCAAATACTCGTTTTTTTATTATTTTAGTTCGTAAACGCGGTTACGTAAGCGAGCAATTACGACTGAAATTGAAATGAACGTTGTAAAAAAAAAATCCAAACAAACTCTTAAAAACTATGGCTAATTACATGATAATTCCTCGGCAATGATTTAGAATAGTTTCTTGGATATATAATTGCATTATTAAGATCGGACTTCGTGACTGGAGTGCCATTAAATCACTCGCGTTGACAAAACCAATTAAATATTTACCAGTCTCACTCTCGGCCAGACACACGCAAAAAAAAAAAGAAATAACTAACATATACAAATCTCCGACATCGATCAAACACAAATCTCGGAGCTCGCTTCTCTTCTCGCGGAACACGATGTATATTCCAACAAACAAACAGAAAAAAGAACGAAACGACTTGCTCATCGCCAAATCGAACAACCTTCTCGACATAATACTCTTGCATCGATGCACGCGGGGGCCAACACCTTCTCTCTCTCTCTCTCATTCTGCTACTCGGAGATAGATTATGCAAATCTGTTTGGCGCGCCGTTACACGCGGTGGCGGAAGAGAAGCAACAAAAAAAAATAAAGAAGAGAGAGAAAGAAAAAAAAAAGAAGAAGGCGCAGATGAGGAGGAGCAGATTACCCGAGTGTGCTGTGGCGCGGGCGCGCGCGAGCGTAAAGCGGAACCCTACGGACGTCGTTTTCATGCAACACTGATTGCTGAACTAAGGAGGGACGTGTATATATATGTACGCTATACGCAAACCAGCTAATAAACTATAGGCGTAGACCTATTTGCTGCGCTTCGGGAAAATTAAGAGAAGAAAAAAAAAACAAAGGTGCGTGTGTTCAAGGTTTAAAATTGCGACAGTTTTTCTTTCTTTTTTTTTCACCTGCGAATGATAATTCAGGTCGAGCTGTAGCGTTTCTTGCTAGATGACGATTGGTCAGCGTCGAGAAACTAATAATAATGTGATCGATACTCATTGTAGTGCGCAATCGAGAGCGAGATGAATTATTATTGGAGATTTGTATCGAGATTTGTCATCTCGAGATAGTTTTACATATATACACGATGGTTGAAGAGACTGTCTGCATCCTGGATTAGATTATTCAGTACGCGAAACAAGAATAAAACTCTTCTGGTTTTATATTTTTTAATTATGTCTCGCGCGCGAAATTATTTATTTTTAAACCACGCGGCGCAGAGTCATAATATAAATGACGCAGAAGTCGCTCGGTGCATAATCACGAAATTATAAAGACCATTAACATATAGAATAGTTTTCACACCTTGGGCATAAATTTCGAGTGTTTAAAATGTATGGCGTATAAAATGAAGGAATATGACTCGACTCGCTCACTCGCGTTCGATCATCAACCTTGAATGAATAATCCAATTGCACCTTCGCCACGGTAATAACTCATTCGAATAAAGAGAGAGAAAAAAAATTAATGCATTTTAACTTCTTTGTCTTGCGTAAGAGCGCCTCATTAAGAAATAAAAGTTGACGAATATGATTGCGGAACGATGGTCTGATTTATAAAATTCGAAAATTAATTCTTAATTTGAATGAACGTCACTCAGGCAACGTATAAAATTTGCACATATTTTTATGTTACTTTGTTTATTTTTCGTTTAAATATGCAATATGTTGTCTAAAGAAAACATGAATAATTTTGTAGAAATGTCATTAGCTAAATTATAGTATGACGGAATACTCGTAGCAACAGGCGCTAAGGCACCGCAAGCAGAATCATCTAATCAAATTTTCTTCAGATATAAATTCCACACAATTATTATATCATACTGAACTGATTTTCACTATAAGATAATATATCGCCGCCTAGCAGTACATATTTGAAGTAAACGCAATACGCAGTAACAAATAGCGTACGTTGTGTGAAAAATCCTCAAACTGACTCTTAACAGCAACAAAACTACACTGAAAAAAAATGATCCTCTTGATACAAGAGAAATTCCCTTTGAAACTATTTTGAGAAGAAAATATTCTTTTAACAAGAGGAATCCTCTTATTACAAGATGATTTTTTTTTTCTCAGTGTATGAAAAATCACCAAACCCAACAAAACAAAAACAAAAAGGAAAAAAAAAAATAGAAACGTAGAAGAAACATCTGGTTCGTCCGATCGGAAAAATCGGCCATTAGCATAATCATCATCATCATTAGCCGTTGTGCTTATAGCCCCAACGTACAGCTGACCGAATGCCGCAAGTATATATACACACGAACACACACGTGGCCGCGATAGCGAAGAAGAAGAAGAAGAAGAAGAAGAAGAAGAATAAAGAAGGAGGAGGAGGAGAAGGAGGTGGAGGAGGATAGAAAACTTGCCCTCCCAGGCAAGTGTGTATAAGAGAGCTCGACACCGAAGGCTAAACACCCATATGAGATACATCACGGGCGCGCGCGAGCTCTCGGACGACGTATTATTAATGGTGACAGTGGGCGACTTCAAGCTGGGCGGGGTACTATACTCGCAGCCCTCTCGACGCGATATCGCTTATGCCCTCTTTCTCTCGTTCCTTTACCTTCGCGCAAAACTTCTTCTTCATTTTTTCTTCTTATTTACAAAATATCGTTCGGAGATCCTCTCTCTCTCTCTCTCTTTCTTCTTCTTCTTCCTCGTTTGGCTTTTCCTATTGAGCGCGTGCCTCGTGGCTCCGAAATTCGTTCCTCCTTTTTTTTTTATTTGGCGATACCCTTTGCGTTATTATATCGTACGTTTCTTTGTCTTGCCTAATTAATATTTTACGCTCGTACGCGGGTCTCGCGAATGCACTTTCTCTCTTTCTTTTTTTTTTGCAAGCGAGTGGGACCCTTTTCGGGTGACGTGGAATTCGAAGTGTTAAAATGCGTTTTTTTTTTTTTGCGTACGGCGCTCTCCTCCGAGTGTCGGCTTAATTGATTTCATTATGTAGGATATTTATTGTCGAGATTGGTTCCGCGTAGCGATTGAGAAAATGTTAAAAAAATTAATTTTCAATTTGGTGCTCGCGTCGCAAAAAATTTACAGAATTCACATAATTTCGATTAAACAATCATTGAATTGGTTATTGTAATTATGAAAATTCTTGTAAATAAGCTGTCAAGATTAAAAACTCTATAGCGCGTATCGCGCGACATCTTCGTCTCGGAAAAAGAGATAAATAATAGAGTCCACAATGTATTATATATACATATACTTTGCTATAAGGTGCTACCGGCCAATCAAGTATTGGCGGGCGACACGCTTCGTCGCAGACATGTAAAAAGGCCACGTTCGATGTTACAGGAGAGTCGTGCCCGCCGACGCCGCTGAAGGTCGGCAGTGAGCTTCTTGTATTTATTCATGCGCTATAAGCTATGCGCCGCCAATAATATTCTATGCGCATGTGAGACTGCTGATCGCGAATGGATGTAATAAGCGAATATATA
>JAWWMK010033326.1:0-13368 GCA_035047105.1 Galeopsomyia nigrocyanea
AAAACTGATCGAGGGCAATGCGAGCCCGGTGAAAGCAATAGATGAATATTTGCCATAAGTTTTCGGAACTTTATTAAAAAACAAATGAACCGATCGTTCTGAAACTTTGACAGATATTTTTAATTGTAATAAAGAAGAGCGAGACGATCCGAAAAATTGGGAAAATGAATTTGTTTTGGAGAAAATTTGGAAAAACTTTGGTCCGATAAAACAGGGCCCGCGGTAGGTATCCGAATTCCACTTAACAAGCCCTTATCAGCAGCTCGCAGCTGATTATATGGGCTTATCCGCGGCTCATGCAATTGATCAAAACTTTTATCAATTCCAGTTATTCTGATCGCTTGCCAAATATTCCTGTAGAACAATCGACTTTTTCTCATCAGCGAAACACCTGTTGCTGCTTAACGACCACTTATTAGCGAGCGTTCTACATTGCTGCTGTCGTAGCGCGCTTATGCTATTTACATATGCTTTCACATATGTATGCATGCATGGTGACAGAGAGAGGGCTAAACGTGAACGTGAATATCAATCGAAAATAAAAGGACGCTCTATCTGCAGGCGCGCGCCTTGTAGTGCAGTTCTACAACTGCTACACTGTACCGAACACTGGTCGCGGACTGTGATGTCAATCATGAGAAATGGCATATAGAGAAACTCGCTTCGGCTCCTAATCTATTAAGTACACTGAGAAAAAAAATCCTCTTGTAACAAGAGCATTTTATTCAACATTACTGCCCTCTTGTTACAAGAGTACTATTTTTTTCAGTCAGTACATTACGTATGTGTCAATTAGCCGAGTGACCACTCGCCATCTACTACGTCTACAGAAACATTCAAAGTGTCAAGTTAAAAGTCATGGCTGCGAATTATTGTCAAAATGATCATGCATGATGCGCCACTGAGGTTATATACTGTTTCATCGATTTTCTCATTATACACACTACAGTAGATTGTAATCTACGTATGCATGCACATTTCAACTATATATTGGATTTGATTTCTATTCCGTGAGCTTATTCAAATGTCAGTGTAACTCGCAAAAATTGACCTACTCGCCTGATTAGCACACTAACTGATCATTCGTTTTATCAATTTAATGAATAAAATTTTTATGCATTAAGAATCCAAATTTTTGTTCGCTTCAAAAGAGTGGCAACTCACGGTGGATATCTATAATATATATTCATTTAACTCCACGCTGACAAGAAAATTGCTTAGAGATATTCTTAGAGAGAAAGTTCAATTAGTTTATAATCGACTGAGTTAATGAGTCTAATATGGTAATGAATAAATTTAGCTGTTAAATCGTTCGTCCACCTTCATTAATCAAAAATTGCTATTTTTTAACATCTGCATTTATTCACTACGTTATTGGACTCATTATCTTAGTCGATTATAAACTAATTGAATTTCCCAACTACAAATTGCTTTATTCTACACCAGGCTATTTGAAACAACGTGTCGAGGTACTACATATTTGCGTTTGCGAGCAGAATAAACTTGAAGATGGTTATCATAATAAAGTACAGATTCAAAAATAAAAAGCCTGATTAACAAGTGGGGTTCGACGATTAACAATAGAACTGATAAACTTTATATCTATGAATAATGGAAATATTTCTGGCAAAAAGAGACACATAAGGATAGCAATGAAAATTACAAAACAAAACAAGAAAAATAAAAAAAAGAGGGAAAAAAATTGGTGCATGAGAAATATTCTTTGCAAAGAAGGCATGCGTTGTTACACAGAGGAGAGAGAGAGAGCGAGAGAGAGAGAGAGAGAGTAAAATTGAAGGATATTATTAAGGCAATTAACGGACCTGCACTGATGTGCAATTCGTATGCGTGGAGGTCTCTCTACGTGGAGACGGAAGAAAATGTAATGAGAAATGCGCGCGCATTGGGCGCGCGTATTTTTGAGGCGTGTACATGCAGCGTATACAGGAAAGTACGCGTGTATTGAGATGGTGTTGGCCGGTGTACGAAAGAAGGTAAGTATTGAGGTGGAGCTGGTGGGTCGAAAACCACGCGCATATCGCTTGTGTGAAAGACACGCTCCAGCAGAACGACTACACTCATATTTTGCGTTCTCTGAACATTCACAGGTACACATGAGCGTGTGCTCGTACGTGCACTTATCATAGTGTGTGCACGTGTGCATGGACACGGAGAAATTCAACAAACCAACCTTGGGCCCTGGTCCCCAGAAGTCCTATATATGAAGAAGGCAATAAATCCAAGCAAAACCAAAAAAAGACAAGACATGTTAGTTCTCGATCTCGTTTCCATCTTTACCTCGTTCGCAGACTATTACACCTGTTATAGTCTGCGATGCATTAATCAATTGAAATGTCAAAAGACAACTGGCTCTCGATCGATCAATGTTCAATCCTTGTTTTCATATTTTTTTAAGACAACGCAAGATGCACGCAAGATAGGAAAAACGTTGAAAAGATGAGGCAAAATTACAGTTAAAACGAGCGCTCGAATAAAGTTACGCACTTGAAAAACGTATAAAAGGCCTTTTCACGTGTTTGAGGTAATACTCACGACTCTGTCGAAGACCGGCGCATTGTCGTTGATATCCGCGATGGTGACCTTGAAGGTGCAGACGTCGTCGAGTGGCGGCCGGCCATTGTCGGTGGCGAGGACCGTCAGGTAAACCTCCTTCTCGCGAGCGGGCTCGTCGCGATCGTGAGCGTGAGTCGTCCTTATCAGACCCGTCCGATTGTTGATGTCGAACTTGAGGTTCTCGCCGTTCGCCGTTACGAAGCTATACGTGATCGTTCCTATCAATCGTCGAGACGAAAAAACGCAGTTTAACCAACTCGCAAGACTTAACTACTTCGATTTTCTATTACTAGCTACACCTAATTATTATAAGTACATTTTCAAATATCCACGCCAATAACTTACTGTTCACTCATTATTCTTACTCAAATTTTCTTTAATGCTTCTTTCTGTCTGATGAATGTTTGTCTTTCACGCGTTTATAAATAATCCACCATAAAGTACTCAAATTGTTTTTTATAGAAATTTCAAAAATTCCACAAGATTCCAATTAATAATGGACACTTTGGATATTAAGCGTCTATATTCGTTGATAATACCATTACGTCATTTGAAAAAGCCCGTGATGGTGATTTTAATTAATAACGACAGATTCCGGATAAAATCAACCTGATTCGCGATAAAAAATCGCTGTGATTATTGCAATATTGGCGTTTTCAATCAACACGAGTGCTTGCCAAATGAAAATTGATGGATTTGTTATTACGAGATTAACTTTGGATATTAATCGAAAAATAGTGGATGCAAAAACGTGTACTGGAACTTGATCATAAGATATGTAATATAATATATAAGTTAACTTGCAATTGGTAAAAGCAAGATGAAAATTTGAAAGAACAGCTCGAGATGATGCAAAGCAAAGAATAGAAAAGATCGAAGAGAGAAGTTGTTGGGTTAATAAAACTTTGATAATACGAAATTGTCGAGCGTACACAGCAGTTTGAAAAAGAGTCGAATTCGATTAAATCTAAAAGAAAGAGGGAGTCGGATTATTGATGTGAGGAGCGTGGAAAAAATAGCTGAAAAAAGCCATCAGCAAGAGAGATCGGCAATATAATACTTTACCTCCCTCCTCGAGCGGGTCCCGATCCTCGGCTTGCACTTGGATAACCAGCGTGCCCGGCAACTCTTCCTCCTTCACCACGGGCACGTAACGCGAGCAATTGGCAAAGACCGGCTTATGATTGTGATTCTCGCTGTTCTGCAGCTGCTTCTGCGAGCAAAAAGTAAGAAAAAAAAAGATGGACAATTCTTTTCCTCTTTCCGTTCTTCTACGCCGCGCCGTACTCCCCGATTTGCCTCTAGGGCTCGATAATCCGCTCAGCTTCGCGACTCGCAGGAAATACAAGTAGTGCAAAGTATTTCTATTTTCCAACACTCGTTATTCCGAGATCAGATATAATGAATCACTCACCAACACAGCCGGCTTCGCCCGGTGCGACGACTTTGAGTCCAAATGCCTCGAGTGCCGTATTCTTGGTAAGTCAACTGAAACAAATAAGACTTGTCAATGCCATTTTTGCCTTGTAACAATATCAATAGAGAAGAATTGTCGAGCATTGTTGATAATTATAAAAAAACGTATTACTGTACAACAAAATTGGGTTCAGCGGCTCGAAGTGCATAAAATTTAATAATCATTTTATTGCGCAAGCGAGTATTTGCAGCTTCCAGGCTCATATTTATTGGCAATATCATAAGAACAAAGGAGGCGTGGGCCAAACGGCATGTACTATCAAACCTCATGCTCTAAGAGTATAGATTGTCTTACACGTTTAAAGTATAAGGATGAACGGCTCTAATGCTCTAAAACCAAAACTCTTCTCTCCGTCAACTTGGCGCACCAATTAGCCTTCGACTTCGATTCACTGCACTGATATGATTAAGAAGATTGACATTATTACCAACTAATACAATAACTCAGTCTCGCTGCTGCACTGATTCTGACGAAGCATTAATTCGAAAGAAAAAGCTTGAATTTATAATTAGACGCTTGGCTCTGGTTTGCTCCTCTGTGTACGAATTATATGACAAAAACATCAAGCCTCATTTGCCCTCTAATACCATTAGATGCGACGACGAAATAGTCTTTTTTTTGCTACCCCTCTTTCTGGTATAGTATGAACGCCCGATGATAGGCGTTGCTTGCGCGCCGTGGCTGGATAATTACAAGGCTGCTGGCTCTATGCTTTGTCGAGTTGGCCTGAGAGAGAGAGAGAGAGAGAGAGAGAGAGGATTATTTTGAAAGAGCACGTCTCAAATGTGCCGACCAGTTTTAATAATTGGCCTAGCTCGCGCCGCGAGCCCGCGAAAAAGGAAGTGAACAAGCTGCTACTGCTTACAATTAGCCGCGTACATTTGCTACTCGATGATAAAAAAGTAAACTCCATACTGTCGTCTCGTCATTCGAGACTGATTATCAGTGCACATATCGAAAAGCAGCAGTTCAATCAAATCAAAGGAACAATTAAACAATAATAAATATTTAGTGCCAATGTATAAATACAATAGGGCCACTCGCTTGCTGATAAGCCGCTTACTCTCGACAGCTTGTAATGTGCCATTCAGCTGGCAAGCAGTATCCTATCCGCTAAATATCATTTGCAGCCGCGCGCGAGCAAGCTCCTGGCGCTATTTGTTCGTCAAACAGCGAGATATGTAACGATATGCTGCAGAGAGCTAATGCCGCAGTTAATATTCCAGCTAAATTTACTTGCTTGCACAGCCTATATCAGTTGGCAATAAGTGGCGTTCAAATTAATAAGCAACGAGAAAACATCTCTCGCGCCGCGCCGCGCCGCGCCGTGGGACACATCAAGCGACATGCCTGACATAATCGCGATCAGCAGCAGGGGAGCTAATAATCGACCGTGCGAAATAATGAGCGGCAGAACGAGCAAGTGAAAATGAGAGAGAATGAGCGAGAGAGCGATACATCAATTATATTGTTCATAGGCCAGATTGGAAGAGCTCATGGCGCGCGAGCATCGACAACATGCACAAATTAATGAAACGAGGCTAGGCTAATTCAATTGTCTATATCCCCGTACGCAAGAGCAAAAAGGGAGCGCGCCAAAAAATGTCAATCAAACAGCACACGTAGTCCCGTTGTCGGCAGACGCCACTACTGCATCATTAAATCCACATAGTAGTGCGAAGCGAGTTATATATAAGTATACAGCAAGTACAGGCAAGATCGAGCCAACAATTTGGCTGCAGCGGTAAGGAGCACGTGCGGCTCATATGCTGCTGCTGCTGCTGCTGCTGCTGCTGTCCCTTTTCGGCGGCGCGGGCGAGAGCCCTGCATGCACGGGCGGACAATGCAGCTGCCTATGCAAATGAAATCAATTCAGAGCTGCAATCGCGGAAATCGCACCGCACCTATGTATATGCAAGTCCTAGCAAGGAGAAAGCCAAGTCTGCGTGTGTGTAACTCTGTGCAGCCCCTGTCCGTGCAGTGACACTTGGCTAACTGAACTTCCCTTTGCGCCCGCAGCTTCGCTCTCTCGCTCTGCACTACTCTGTACCCTGTACCTTTTTCTTTGTTTTTTGTTCGTTTTTTTTTGCTCTCCTAATTGTCAAAGGACAAAGCTTAGCGTACGTTCGCAACGCCTGCATAAAAAAAACACTGCTGTACACGTCGCACCTGCTCGGAATCTCGTTTTCTACATTAATCAACTCTATCTAGCATTGCAGTCATCGCTGGAGAAGAAAAGCTAATTATATTACATCTCGAATATTTAATGACTTGTAGTGTATTCGAATATGCATTTGTCTTTCAGGGTCTTCTAACACGCATTAATTTGTCTTATTGTTATTATAAAATAAATTTTCATGCTCGAACTTAACCACTCAACCAGTTCAGTTATTCAGTCTTGTCAGTTCACCAATAAGTTCTCCTGTCACGTTCTACTTGAGTCCTTGTTTTCCGACTTGTGCATTCAGTCAATGTTACATATTCTATTACAGATGTTCTCTTCGTATTCATTTAACGTTCTACATATACAACGTGACTAAAGACTGTTGATTGGCAGATTACTGTGCAGAACGGTTTTCACTTTAACTTCTTGCAGATTTATTCACGTTCATCAAGTATTTACACCTCTCGTAGACGAAAATTTTGCAACATTTAACATTTGCTTTTTGTAGATTTAGCTTTCGATAAAAAGTCAGCTGTACTAAGAATTCGCAATGAGCTTCGTTACAAGAGTCCCGGTAGCAACCAAAAAATCAATAATCTATTTGGGAATCATTTGAAAAATAAATGACCGAATGTTCATAGGTAGATTCAAATGGTTTATTCGCGCGGAACGTTAGTTGAAAGGGCAGAGAGCGAGCGAGCGAGAGAGCGAGAGAGGGAGAGAGCCTCGCAGACGGAAAAATAATGCTGGAAAAGTGGGCTGCGTGGGTATATAACTGTATATAATCCGGAGCGCAAGCGATAAAGCTGCGCGAAAGCGCCGGCAAAACATATTACTCGGATCCAATGTCGCGTGCACGGGATATTTATGTGGCTCTGTTATTATATAGCCCGCAAGCGCTGTTGCCTGACGCGCTTGCGCTTGCGGCTGCCTCGAGTCTCATTTTCTTTGTGCGCAGAGCTTGCGAGAGCGCGACCTGCCCCGCACCTGAGGAAGAAAGAGGGCCTCGATTTTTATCCTTGTTAAATCTCTCTCTCTCTCTCTCTCTCTCTCTCGCGCGCGCGCGCGCAATTTCAGTTCTTTATTTATTTACTTTTTTCGTTTGTTCTTTCCCGCTTTTTTCCAGATATTATGTATCATTTTAAAATTTCGAAAGCTTGCTGCTCTCGATTTACATGCAAATTATGAAGTTGCCGTGCGCGCCAAATTTTGACGCTGCTGCAAACGCCAGATACGCGAGCTCAACAGTAGCAGCAATAGCAGCAGGCATCATATATAGAAGCCCTCAAAATGACGTATTGTTTTGTTCCCGATGATTCTCGATTTACTTATCATTCAATTTTCCTGCTAAATCAGCGAGATATTCGTGCAAAGGCAATATTCGTTCAAATTGTTCAAAAGCCATACGAACCATGCACTGAATTTGGCTTCAGTCAGAGTGGAAAAAAAACAGTAAAAAAATCTCTTTCCGTTTGGCACTGCGCTCCAGATAAAACGGAGCCGCGAACAGACCCAGAGCCATTTTACCGTGACAGTTAAGGGGTGTGAGAAGCGTTCTTCTCGACAATCGCTGCCACCAGTTTGTCGTTGATTTTTCATTTGAAGCCACAGCCGTAAAACAATATTGTTCTGGGAGGAGCTGGTGAGAAACAAAAGCACCTCTGCTTCTCTCTCTCTCTCTCTCTCTCTCTCTCTCTCTCTTTTTGTGTGGCATCCGTGCTATCTATTGGTTGCCCGCCGCGCTCTCGCGATAAACTCCGATAATAATCGTGTATGCTCGAGCGCGCGAGAGCCTGATAAAATAAACCTGATAAACGCTTGGCCCTTTTCGCGCTTTCTCTCTCTCTCTCTCTCTCTCCCTCTCTCTCTCTCTCTCTCTCTCA
The DNA here is from genome assembly GCA_035047105.1 of Galeopsomyia nigrocyanea. NCBI lineage: Eukaryota > Metazoa > Arthropoda > Insecta > Hymenoptera > Eulophidae > Galeopsomyia > Galeopsomyia nigrocyanea. The sequence continues at coordinate 8,099 of JAWWMK010033326.1, forward strand.
CACACACACACTCTTTCTTCCTCTGATGGCTTTTTCGCTTCGTTCGCACGGATTATTAACGTTACGCTCTCGCTTTCGTAATTCAACTTTATTACCCCGAGTTTGTACGAGCGAGTGGCGTTCACGGCTGTACGTCTCTCTGAGCGTGTGCGTGTGTATACTTTAACTTTTGCCATGCGAGTCGCCGCATCTGGGTAATTGCTTGTCCAGCTTATCCAAAGCGAGCTTTAATAAACCGGCCATGTTTCACGGAATTTGAACAAATTCTGTCCAAATCATGCTGCAACGAAAAGGCGATGGAGCGAGGATGCCAAGTGAAACGGAACGTTAATGCAGCGAGACGAATTACATGCGCGATTCGAGTGCATCCTTACAAAAGTGACTGCATTGTTGCGACAACTAATTTTGACAATCGTCTATTATGAAAAACTTGGTATAAATATACAGCTGTGCGGCCGCGCGTCACTCGGCGGAGCAGCCATACGATGTAATCATCTAAAAGGGGCGATGCGATGAGCTGCATTAAAAAGACGCCTCATTAGGCCGCCGCGCCGTTGCTCTGCACAATTTGCATGCTGCCTACTAAAAAGGGAAAGAGAGAGAGAGAGAGAGAGAGAGAGAGAGAGAGAGAGCGCGCGCAAAATTGGCAAAAAAAACTTCTCTTTCCCTTACCTTTGAGAGCTGGCAGTTGTACATAAACGCGCATGCATATGGTTACGTATAATGGCTGAAAGGATGCCTGGCGCGCGCTTGTTTCCGTCAATTATTTTCGATCGCTCGCTTCAGCTCCGCGTCGACTCTTCGCGTGCCATCGTACATCCGTACAACGCACACTTGCGCCTCGTTTTTCCACCTATATCTGGGGCTCCACCGGACGCGCGTCTGAATATATAGAGCAGGCTCGTCGAGCAACAACAACACTCAGAATAAATAAACAACCGCCTCCTTTTTATGTATACGACGACGCTTCAACACCCCCTTGCTTTCGACTTGGCGCGAGCGACATTCAGATTCCAAGTGTTACTTGTCTAAGTTTATTTAAGTACACTTTTTTTTCGTCAACTGCACCGAGTGGTCTTCATTGTCAAAGCGCGGCTTTTCTTAGATCGACTCGTGTCGCCTACAGCCAGCAGTGCTGCATTTTCGTGCGAAAACGCGAAATAACAAACGCGCGCGCCTGTCGACTAACCAGACGCTTTAATTCAATCGATTTTCCTGTCGCTTTAATTGTTCCTTCAATTACTTATTTTTCTGCACGCTATAAAGAAAGCTTTTTTTACCGTCAGAGGTATTGCGGTGCATCAGTTGCTGATGGATGCTTCACAGACGCAGACGCGGATGACTAATCCTCGCAGAAGCGCAATAAACGAATTAAATGTGCGCATCTTGCTTCAAAGCTTACATATCTTATTTTTAGCAGTGTAAAATTCATTAAATTTTCCGCGAGTCGAGTTGCAAGAAATTCCAGTCGATTAATATTAAAAGACAATGAGGAATAATAGATTGAATCTTAAATCTTAAACTTGATAAACTGGAGAAGGAAGAGCTTGCAGAGAATATAGGTATTATGTGGGTTTTCCCTCTCGGGATGCTCCGAAGTAATTGAATTTTGTTTGAGAGGATGGAGAATTAACTCAGCTACTCAATTGGAGCACATGATACTTTATTCAAATCAACGTTTCGAGACAATAATTGTCTCCTCTTCAGGATGCTATAAAACATACATAGAAATTGTTCTGTTTTATATACATAGAATTGACATACACGTTCGCAACACAATTATATATTTACATTAACTCACCTAAATTAACGCAACAAAATATACACAAGCATATAGTCAATTTTGGATAGGCTCTCTGTAGATTTCAATTATCTTTAATTTTACAAAAGGAGGAAAGCAAATTTCCATGCAACTCAACTTCCGTAACATAATCTGATAATCACGTCAAAACTTATTTACGTTGACATATATAGGTATACACGTGAACGCTTGTGAGGAGGATCGCTGTGCGAGTTTATATAATTTGTCGAGCTGAAGCAGCATATACTGATAATTATATCATTTTCGATCAGCGCAGCTGCTACATGGCTGGTGGTAGCAGAGCCGCCGGCGGCGCGCTGCACAAGGTAATAAAAGCTCGTGTGCTTTGGCGCGATGGCATAAAGCCGGCAGGCAGCTAAGGAGGAAGAGATGAGATGGGGGGCGAGCTCGGAGGGCTGCAGGAAAAAGGTGCACGTGTCACGATATAAGTCTATTACTGCACCCCCGAAGCTCGGCTTTCTCACTCTCGACTACTGCCGCCTATACATATATGCATATCGACGAGCGTTTTTGCGTTTTCGCCCTCAATGATCAGACAACGATCTTTCTTCCGGCCACTATCGATACAGCCAATGGTACGAAAGCCCTATCTGCTGTACGAGATACGTATCCGCAACGCTTACTGCACTAACTGTGCGCTCGATTGAAGGGCTCGCAGCTGCTCTATAAAACAGGCCCACTTTTGCGCTGCACAAGTTTGAAGCTGAAATTATATACTCACGCGACATGGTCCTGCTGAGGAATGGCGATGTGCCCGAGTCCTGCTGCGCCGCATTGCCTGCAACACACGAACAAGCATCAAAGTTAGATGGAATTGTGCTGGAAAAATGTAGGATTTTCGGGCTCATGCTGTCTGACATTTCGCGCGGCACGCTCACTCCTGATGCGGCCTGTAATCTTCGGGCAAACTTATTCGGGGTCAACTTTCAAAGGCTTCTCCTCGGGTATCTGTGCGTGTGTGTATATAGCAAGCGAGCAACGACCGCTGGTTTCTTTCTCGAGCGAATCGAAAGGTAGAAAAGTGGCATCGAAGCCAGCTATAGCTCGCGTGTACTCGCACACTCGAGGCGGCTCGCCTCTACATATGTACTCGATCAAAAGCTATAAAAAGAGCCACTGATACGTACAAACCCACGCATATGCATATACATGCAGGCGTGCGCGGCGCATCTGGCGTCAAAGAGGCGAAAAAGAAATGGCAGCTTTGCGGCGGCAGTGGCTGTCAAATTGCTCTCTCGCTCTCTCCCTCCCTCCCTCTCATTATGCTCATTATGCAATGCGAAAGGTATATCTTTGCGCAGCTCTTTTGTCTTCTGCGTGATAATAACGATGTGGAAGACGCGCGCACTGATTGATTAGTATCACATTGTTGGCAAGCTGCATTAGATTCAAGTAATGTCATTACATGAAGAGTCAGCGAGCGCTCGAGTGAGCCATCAAATTGCTATTTTTACTCTCAATATTAATCGAGCTCTGGCCTATAATCCGTCTCTGATATCGTTCGTAAGGCCGAGTGCAGGCGCGGCAAGGGTGTACGCACCTGGTCAGTGCGGCCGACATAGCCGGAGAGCGACGAACAGTGAACTGATATGACGATAAGATGGTACAAACTTTTTACGTCCCACTAATCTATAAATCAGACCTTTGCTGCTCGTTGTCGGTCAGAGGGACGTACAATTTTTTAAGGCCCATTAGATTCGTTAACGTTCTCGCACTTGATTCCCCGAAATCGTACTTTTCGTAGTAATCATACTATTCGAAATCGTACTAATCGTACTATTCGAAATCGTACTAATCGTGCTATTCGAAATCGTACTAATCGTACTATTCGAAATCGTACTAATCGTACTATTCGAAATCGTACTAATCGTACTATTCGAAATCGTACTAAAATATACCCCGTTCAGTAAGATCAGCTTGTTAAATCAAACATCCGAATTTGTCGAATTCAAGATCGATATCATCATCTTGTGAGAGTGTATGTTAGAGCAGGGAGGAGGGGGGGGGCTGTGGTGGCGACTACTCCAAATTGGCGCGATGGCCCGATTTCAGTGAAACTACTTCAACTAAAGTAACGCGGCGGAATCTACGAGGAACGTTAACCATAATATAGCTTTTCGCGCTAGCTCTTCAAATTTTCACGCAGCGTCCACGAGCCTTAAGCTCGGCGCATTATATCGAGGCCAGATTGTTTAACAAGAATCAAATGCAATTAGCACGATGTACCCGAGCAGTGCATGCTCGCAAACGAATAGCCGATAATTCTGTCAACGCGCGGACGGTCGTTTGCACACGAGACTTTCTTCTGGCAATGTTGATCGAGTCGCCTTCGATGATTAAGGGCCACGCAAAGATGGGGCTAGAAAATATATGTATACGCATATTACGAGGGCATGCTAGCGCTTTTACCAAAGTAGCCGCGTATGGAAACACAACTAAGCCATATGTGCGTGCGTTGCTTATTTCCTTGCCGGCTGACTGCAGGCGTTGGATAAAAAACAAAACACAAACACAAGGCTATTAAGCGCTAAGCCAAAGAGGACAATTGGCTGGGATGCATACGCAGCTCGGAAATCAAATTACGGACTAATACAATTGGCCACGGAAAATTCGACTCTCTGTAAAGTATTTTGCGCAGGCGGCGCACTTTTTATTATTTTTACCTTTCCAATCGATCGCACCAACTAACACATGTAATCTCATTAGCAACTGCGAGAAAGAGCGGACTAACAATTTGACTTTTTGTCCCGCAGACGACAACTAGAATAATTGATTAGCCACTCGGCTTAATGAGTCGTCAGTCGAATGAAGCTTTAGTCGGATTATTTCTTTGGTACTGTTTGCGGATATACGTGAGGGTCGTTAAGTTCGGTTACATTTTACATTGACGGCAGCAGCTAAAAGTGCCTCGCTCCGCTAAGTCAAGTTAGTCTCGTGGAGCAACCAGCTGTAATAGTCGAGTCAGAGTATATAGCAGCAGAAGCAGCAATGTCCATTACTTGAAACTCGTTTACGTGGAAAAAGAGATAAGAGTGCCTTCCTCGTCGAGGCAATGAGTTCTTTTTCGACCGAATCAGAGCAGCTTTTATTAGACGACGATCTCGCGAGATGTCAATACGAGAACCGAGTGAGCGAAGTAGAAGAACAAATGCAAGCTTCGATTAGGTCTTGAGCGGGCCAGCTACGCAACTGCAGCTGTAATGCAACTGCACACTTGTTTCTCAATGAATCGAAGCGCTATGTATGTTTGCGCGCAGGCAAAGGGCGCATGAAGCGAGAGAGCGCAATCAGGAGAATGGCCTATTCAGCAGCGGACCGCCGATCTTGTTTCATAAGCCCCGCACGCGAAACTCGACTAAGTTTGCCCCCGAGTTGCCGAAGGAACTTGCATACGTCGCATGTGTACAGGCAGTATCGGGCCAAATTTTGCACGTACGTAGGTAGATAT
>JAWWMK010033337.1:0-13368 GCA_035047105.1 Galeopsomyia nigrocyanea
ATCGAACAAGCGAATAGTTTAGAATTGCGAGAAAAACATTATTTGTTACAAATTAGCGAATAACTAACTAGAAAATATCCGCATCAATCAAAACGATATATAAAAATAAAGAGAAAAATGTACCAGATTTTTTAAAGCAAACAAAAAATTAATTATTGATATACAATGTTTTTTCCCGAAGTCTAAATTTGCTCCGCCCTCCTCTTAATATAATGATTTTTAACATATAGTAATAAAAGTGAGAATATAATTGTGAATGATGGTACTTCAAGGATTCAGAAAAAAATATTTTTCATAAATTTGTGACGTTAGACATGTACATTCTGATGATTCAAAATACTTTCACATAAAATATAAGACTTTCTTGTTTTTCATTTGATTTTAATATTTAAGAGCTCGTTTTGTTTCTTAAACATTTATTGTTGAATTCACCATCACAGAATTCAGAAATAGTTCAATTTTCAATATGAAAAGATAATTATTTAAAAACTATACTGAGAATTTTTTATAAACAATTAGCTTTTATTAAAAAAAATTAATTATTTATTAGTTTAGAAAAGTAAATTTCTGGAGCGATGATAATTCTTAAATGTCCTTTATCACTCATTTTTCAAGTTTTTTGACGATTTTGGTTTATAATTTTGGTTTATCGCTAGGCTGGAAAAAAAAACTAATTGCACCACTCGATTCAGCGTCTCAAAATACATACAAATATGTATGATAGTAAAAATATTTTCTATTTTTTATTGACTATAAGTAACGAGCATATCGTACAGTTATTTTCACTAATTTTAAAAATTTTTGACGATTTTTTGCTCATAACTTTTTTATCGCTATGTAGATGAAAACTGATTATAAAATTTAATTCAGGGCCTTAAAATACGCATCGAAGAGAAAGAGAAAATACATAAAAATACATGCCTATAGAAAAAAAATGATTGATTATATCAATGTTACGAGTCAATTAGTTGTCTTATGACACTCAATTCTCAGATTTTTCCAACAAAATCGCTCTATAACTTTTTTTATCGCATTATAGACAAAAAGTAATTTTACCATTCAATTCATCATCTTAGAGTAAATAAGAAAATATGTTTCCAAAATTGAAAATCCGAAATTTTCCTTGGTTTGGTTTTGACACGTTTTTCCTATTCAACATGAATGCGTAACTTAAGGTGCTTTGAGGCACGTTAAGATTTAATTCTAGAAAATTTATACCTGTACACGCATGTGTTTTGAGGGGTATACATTACAATTCCACCCAGTGCAAATGTTCAATAATTAAAAAAAATTTAACATCCAGCCTAATATATATATATATATATATATATATATATATATTTACGAACGTCAGTCACCCTCAGGTAACAGGGGCCCGTGCGACACCAAGCATCCACCGGCACTCCTTTACAGTATTACTTCGGTGGGGCCTGTTCTGATCTTGGCGATCCCTCAATGATCATTGCTGTTTCCTCGTTACTCCCCCGTCCCCTCTTGAAGGGATTTGGGGTTCAGGATTTTCTGACATACTTCTTGTTGTATCATCTATCCGTCTTCTTCTTGCAGCATCGTTCGGTCGTCCTCTGGACAGTCTCTACCTCGACACCTACGGTCCTCTGCATCGGATGAGATGTCCGCACTCTACCAAATAACTTACGTTCCTCTGCATTAGTCTAGGGAGCACTAGGCTTACCCACAGTCTGGCGCCTCGCATTATCTAGCAGTCTCACTCTTTGGTTTCTATGGTTGTCAGAGTAAAGTCGAAAATTTAAAAATTTAAAATATACAGCCCGTAACTCTATCCGAACAAATTATTTAACGCGGGAAATCTAATAGCTGCTAAACGAGGCACCGGGCATGTACCTCGAACGAATGCACGCGAGAGAGAGTTTTCATGCTAGGTGGAGAAAAGGAGAGTACCCAGTTGAACACATGTAATTTCGTTATAGTGCGCACTTTATTAATATGATGGTCATGTAGAAAATATAGAAACTTAGTTACGAATACGTCGATATATATACACAAGAGGCTTCGCCTCGACTCGCAACAATGGCGGCGCACGACGGCACTCGAGAAACGTGAGCAACGGCTGCGAATGCACGGCCACCCCGGGCGCAGTATTGCAGCCCGGGTGCCAAGCCCAGCCGGCCCAACAACGGCACTCCCGAGAGCCACGAAGAAAGAGAGAAGAGAATAACGAAGATCTTACCGCAGTGTGTACTGCTCGGCGATGACGACGCAGGCTCGCTGGTGGCTCGGCCCGAACTGCCGGGCGGGCGAATGACGACGTCGGATAGAAGGTGGTAGCTGCTGGATGGTGAAGGCCGGGAGCGACCCGGCTTGTATTCGGCCTGCGGCAACCGCAGGCGGCAGCTTCCCGTGATGGCGTCCGTCCTCTCGTTCGTTGCAGGTTTCCCCCTTGGCTCTCGATATCGATGCTTGTTCTCGCTGTTGCCCACTCGCCACGGCGTCCAAGGAGGAAGTGTCGCCCCGCTTGCTCCGGCCGCCGGGCCCGCCGTCGCGGCCGCGGGGGTGCTCGCAGCGCCACACTCCCTCATCCTCTCTCTCTCTTCCACTCGCACGAGCACACGAGCTCGGCGAGCATCTCCCTCTCTCTCTCTCTCTCTCTCTCCTAGCTCTCTCTTCCTTCTTCTTTCTTCTCTCTTCGCTGGGCCGCGCGTCTCCGTCCTTGCCACGTCGCATCTCTCCGTTGCTCCGCCGATCAGCCGTCGCCAACACCTCGACAGAAGGAAAATAAGCATGAGGGCGTGCATATATTCACACACACTCTCAGCTCGCCGGCAGTAGACGGAACGGCGGACAGAGAGCGCAAACGGCGGAATAGCTTGAAAAGCTATTTGCCCGTTACAGCCCCCTCTAGGCCCTCGATCTCATCACTAGATCGAGGCCTACTCTCTGCGCTCTCGCCGTCCGCATGCTGGCACCTAGCTGGACCCACTTGCGCCGCGCCCCGCCGGCCGGGCGCAAGGTACCCGGCGGCGCGCCGCCGCGCAAGCTCCCGAGTCACGAGTCAACTTAAAACCAAAGAAATAGATTAGTCATATATCTACGAATAACGGGGTTACGTAACGAACATAAAAAAAAATAAAATAAACCTTAACCTAACGCGATATCGCATACATTCACTCACACACACTCATACTAATACATCTTATCGTAGTACCTGTCGCCGCCGAGGTCAAGTCTACGAGCTTGCCTCGCGTTCGTTTGACTCCTCGCTCTTCTGGACTCGGTCTATGACCAGGCTCCGTTGCTCTTCAGGAAGGGCCTGCAGCGCTCGGATGGATTCTAGAACGCCCTCGGGCAATTTCGGAGAAGGCGGGATTGCCAGACTCCCAGCTATTGCGGGCTGGTCGATTGGAATCTCCACAGGGTGTAGATGATCCTGCGGTACCGCCGCCGCCGCCGCAGCAGCTACTGCCTCTGCCTCTTTCCTCTTCCTCTGCCTCTTTCCTTTTCCTCTGCGTGTTTCCTCTTCCTCTGCCTCGTCTTCTTCGCGCTTCCGCGAGTAATGGAGTGGCGGGTATCCTCTTCGTCGTAGATACGGTACCGAAGCCCATCCTCGCCCATCACAATCCGTGATGGTCTCTTTCCAGGAGTGAAAGCCGGACCCCGGATCGGGCAAGGCTCCGTCGACGTCGCCTTGTCGACGCCCCGGTGAGGGGTCGCCCCGGTGGCCAAGGTCTCGGGGGTCACCGCCGCGACCAAGATGTTGGAGACCGATGGCACCTCCATCGGCTGGATGGTCGGAAGGTCCGCCTGCACTGCCGCCGAGGTTGTGGTGGCGGTCGGCAAGCCTGAGGTTGGTGCCGCATGAGCCCATCGCGGCGGCGACGCTGCGCGGCTCTTGTGCGGTATCTTCGTGCCCGGCGCCAGCAGGCCTGGTGAGACGGGGCCCAGCCGGTAGAAGGCCGAATGCGGCCTAAGCGGACTCGGCTGCGTCACCGCTCTCCGCAGCTCTCTCAACGACCGCGACCGCTCCGCACTCCTCCAGGAGCCTCTCACGAGCCTGGCCTTGTTCCCTCTCGTGTGCGGCGGCGCAGCGGGGGAAGGTAGACACGCTGACCCCTCTGCGGCCGCAGGCATCACACCACTCTCCGGAAACCGGCCACTGGCATTGGCTCGTCGGGTGCCGCTCTCGGCGGCAGTTGAAACAAAATCCCGCTCTGACGTCGACACTGGCGTCTCAGGGCACTCTCGCCACATGTGAAAAGCGTCCCATACAGCAGCCTCCACGGTCGTCCCGCCAACCGTTGACCAGCCTCGCCGCTGCCTTTCGCTCACGCTCCCGAGAGGGCCGTATGGAGGACGCAGAAGATTGCTGTCCCCCGCAGCCCTTCGAGGTCGAGCTTGAGCTCGGCGCTGCTGCTGGTTTGGCATTCGTCGGGCAGGCTGCCATCGCACTTGTTCTTCTTCTGACGCCGGCGAACGGCCCGCAGCTCCTCGCCCCTCTCGTATCCCTCCGGGGCGTACTTGCCCCGAGGCTTTGGTTTGTCCGTGCAGACGGGGCCAGGCACAAAAGCGCACGGCGCCTCCGGTGGCACACAATGCAGTTGGAGCGGGCGCTGTGGCCTCTGTCGCACAGGGTTCGGCGGCTCTCCTCTCATCGTTGACGAGGATGACGACGGGTCCGTGGACACGGTGCTGAATCGCAACCCGCCGTCGGCCTCTCGAGAGTTTCGGACCGGCAGGGACTTAATCGCCCCGGCGGTGAACATGGCCTCGACCTTCTTACGATCCTTCTTGCTCCTGGCCGCCAAGTTGCTCGCAGCAAACCGCAGCGGAGCGGAGAGCTGAGCAGGGCCAGAGTTGAGCGAGTTGTCCCATGACTTCTCGCCCAAAGGTCGGGCGCAATCTCGCGCCGCTTCCTCGATGGGAGGCGGTCCGCCCCGCTACGCCTTCTTGTTCACGTCCACGTTTCTCTCTTGCTCCGCCTCGATCTTGCTGTAGTCAATTGGAAATTTACTACTGGCGGGCGGAGGATCCTCTGGAGAGAGACAATCCGATCCATGCAGCCCATTCCATGCAGCAAGATTGACAGCTCCTGCTGGGCGACCCCGCTCTCGTATTCGAAAGGGTTGGCGCACTCCGGGGGATCGATGGTGATGTCGGCTTTGCAGGGCACCTGCACGGCCGGATCACCCTCTATGGGTACATCCTGGACCCCCAGACCCGTTGCGCTCAGCCCCACGAACTCGGGCGTTGCGGGAGGCAACGTGACATCCGACACGACCACCTGACGGTCTGCCGTGCCCGGCGTCGCCTCCCCCGCATCGGGCGCAGTACCAAGGCCCACGGCCGCCTGACGGCTGGCAGCGGCAGCAGTACTCTCACCCGAGGACAACACACTGCCGGTGGCTTCGGTAGCCATACGGCTTGCTGAAGCCACCGCAGTCCCTTCCGACACCGAGTTCGAAGTCCCCACTCCGTTCGCTCGCCGCTCGTCTTGGTCCGGCCGCGGACGCGGCTCTTCTTGTAGGCAGGTCTTCATCTTCTCGATTTCTTCGTCCAGCGTCATTTCGAACCGCAGTACTCTGCATCGATTCGAATACAATTAAAATTTTGAATTTTACACAAAATGGGCACAGCGTGTTATCTTGCCCTTTCACGGAAAAGAAAAATAACTGAAAAGAACAGAACAGTAAACTTAAACTAATGTTAGTCATAATATAACATAAAAACGAACAAGTGAACAGAAGTCATGCATCACTTTCCCGCTCGCGTTGCGCGCGGAGAATAGTATTTCTTTAACTTCTTCACGTGCACGCGGTCGATTTGCTTCCGATGGTCCGTGGTTAAAACTAATATATATCCGGTTCTATCACTTCCAGGATTTTATAAAGTCCGATACATGGAGGATCGGCCTTGGAATTTTTTCCTTTCGCAGCATTTGACAATATATGCGATCGGCGCCAAACCAGATCGTCGACTTGGAAACTTACCTTGCTGCGCTTCGCGTCGTAATGTTTTTTCTGTTTTTCCTGCGCTCGCTCGATATGCTGGATCACCAGATCGCGCAATACGCTTAAACGCATTATGCGATCCTTCCATTGCTCGGGAGAGATGCGAATGATCGGCCCACGCTTCTCTACCTCACGGCGCAAGCTCTACCTACCGGCTGCGGTTCACGTCCGTAATTCAGGAAGATAGGCGAGACTTTCGTGCTCGCCTGCAGGGCGATGTTCATTGCGTGCCGCAGCTCATGCAAGTGTCTGACCCAGTCGCGGTGGTCATGCTCGACAAAGATCGCAATCCGGGTTTTCAGCGTCTTAATCGCTCGCTCGCAGAAGTCGGCCTGCTGATGGTACGGCGGTGTCAAAACGTTCTCGGCTCCGTAGGCCATCAGTGTTTCTTTAAAATCGGCGCCCACGTAGTTTTTACCATTATCGCTCACCAAATACTCCGGTATCTCCCAACGGAACAGGATAAGCTCCTCGAAAGCTTGCGCAATCGCTTTGCCCGTTGCGCCCGTCAAAGGTTTGAATTCGACCCATTTAGTAAACAAGTCCTGGAACACTACCAAGTACTTAAACCAATTCTTGCTGCGTGGAAGCTCGATCACGTTCGTTGCAACAACTGCCCACGGACGTTCGACCAACCGCTTGCTCATAACGCCCTTCGGCGCCTGCTGCTCCAGTTTATATTTCTGGCATTCGGGGCATGGGCGCACAAACTCCTGCACATCATACCACATACCGTGCCAAAAATACTCACGAACCACTCGGTTGTACATTTTCTCAAGATTGAAGTGCCCGCTCGTCGGCTCGCAGTGCGCATCCCGCATGACTCTTTCACGGTACTCGAGCGGAACCACCAACCGCCAGCACTCCTCGCGATGGGTCACCGGGTCGAGAAGGTCGTTGCGGCAAAACCGATATAGCATGCCGTCTTCCACCTTCCATTTTCGAAATTTATTCGGCCGCATTTCGACGTCTCGCATCCGCTGAACGTACCATTCGTCGTTTATTACCTCAAATGCTGCCACGTTCTCCCCGCCCTTGAATCCGTGGCTGAGCGCGTCAGGCACGTGATGTTCGGGGCCGCGGCGATAGAGCAGCTCGAAGTACTGCTGGAGCTCGAGCACCCAACGCGCAAGACGGCCGGTTGGCTCCTTCTTACTTCGCAACCACGTCAGAGCCGTATGGTCCGTTATCGCGATAAAATGTGTTCCCTCAATATACGGGCGAAACTTTTTAATCGCGAATAATAGTCCAAGACACTCGAGCTCTGTCGCCATATAACTTTTCTCGTGCTCATTCAGCATGCGACTCGCATAACATATCGTGATCGTGACCGTCGTCCTTCTGCATAAGGCAGGCGCCAAGCGCATAGGACAACGCATCGCAGTGAACATAAAAGGGTTTGTCAAAATCGAGTCGCACCAGCACTGGAGCTTCTGCTGCTCAGGCCCCCAGTGCCAGCGCACCGCCTTATGTAAAAGTTTTGTCAGGGGAATCTTTATCTCTGACTCGTGCTCGATAAATCGCGCGTACCAACCCACCATGCCCAAGAAACGCCGCAGCTGTTTCACGTTTCGGAGTATCGGGAACTCGAGCACTGACCTCACCCGTTCCAAGTCGGGACGCAATTCCTCACTGTCCAATCGGTCATCCAGAAACGTCATGCTTGAACACAAAAATTCGCTCTTCTTGACGTTGATTTCCAGCCCTGCTTCGACCATCCGTTTCAGCGCTTTTTCGAGCCATTCGAGGTGTTCTTCGAATGTCTCAGTGACTACAATCACGTCATCCAAATATTTAAATACATGCGGCTCAAACTCAGATCCAAACAGGGCGTCGATCAAATGCACAAAGGTAGCCGGTGCATTTACCAACCCGAAGATCATCATATTGCACTCCCACAACCCACAGCCCGACGCACCAAACGCGGTGTACTTTTTACTTTCCTTGGATAACAGGACCTGTAGGTATGCGCTTTTGAGATCGATTTTTGAGACGAATCTCACCCTCCGCAGTCGATCGAGCACCGAATAAACCCCAGGTGTCGGGTAGGCATCGATGCGCGTCACCCTATTTACGGGGCGCAGATCGATGCACACGCGCTTCTCACCATCCTGTTTATTCATGACGACCGCCGCGCTACACCATTCGCTCTGTAAAGGACGAATCCCTTTCTCGTGCCAGTCTTTTATTTCTTTTCGGATGACTTGCAACATCGGCGGCGAATACCGGCGCATCGGGGTTTCAACTGGGCGCGCGCCCTGCACGTCGATCATGTGCTCGATCAAATCCGTACGGGCCGGTGATTTTTCCGGCAGAACGCGTTTGACCATTGCATCGATTCGTTCTCGCTCGGATTGATGGAAAACGGAGAGGCCAGCTATCTCTTCAACTAATTTCGCGCATTTATATCCCGGCTGCACGGGGAAACAGACTCGGTTCTGTTGCTTTGCTGCGAACACATAAAAATCTCCCCGGCCCTCGATACGTCAGCCGTCGAAGGTTGGGTCAGTCTTTACGCCAAAAGTGCGGACAAACTCCTGCCCGAGGTAAACGTCGTACAGCAAGGAATGCTCGCATGCGTAAGCCTTGAGTGTTTTGACTACCATATCGATTTCCAACGTCACCCGCACTCGGCCGATTATATTCACTGAAGAGCCTGAAAATCCATTGACCGTCCCCAGGATCACCGTGAGCCTCGACCGAAAGTCTCTGGTAACGCGGCGACCCAGCACGGTCACCTGTACACCGATATCCAATAGCGCGCTGTACGTTCTCCCGCCAATATATATCACGAGCAGCCGACGATTCTCGATCGCGTCGAGTGCCATCCCATCGGTCTCGGCCTAGAGAGGGCTACGATGCTCGGCTACGATGCTCGGTCGTGTCCGACACGACACCCGCCCCCTCCGAAATCGACGAATGCATACGTGCACTCGTCACGGTATCCGCCTCTCCGATCGAACCTCTCATGCCCTCGGCCTGCGCTTCCGGCGCCGGTCTTGAGCCCGAGTCGACCAGAGCACGCTCCCTTGCTTGCTCGCGAACATGCGGCTGTTCCCCGCCACCGAGACCAGATCCCTCGCCGCCATTGTCATTCGACTCTCTTAGTCCCTCGTATCGCTCCCGCAGCTCGCGCCAATACTCCGCGTCTACCTCGTCGCTTTCCTCTCGGATCGCCAACCTTAACCCCAAAAGATCCGAGTCAGCGGCCCTTCTTCCAAGTAAGCGGAGGGCGTCGGGCGAGCTCTCCCCGCAGCTCCGTTTTCCGACTGAAGCCTAATTGGCTCGCAGTTTCGGCAGGTTTTCAGAGCAACGTTAAGGGCCTCGCAATTTGAGCAGCGCGGAACAGCGTTCAACGGGCAATTGTCCGCAAAGTGGCCCACCTGTTGGCATTTATAGCACGCCCCACGACTCTCCCGCTGCTGCGGCTCGCTCGGACACTCGGTTTTTTGATGACCTCGGCCGCCGCATTGATAACTCTTTCCCCGAAACCGCGAATTCCCACCGCCGGCGCCGCGCGGCTGCTGCTGTTGCTGCTGCTGCTGCGCGTTCTGCAAGGGCGCCTGAAAAGAGGGAGCCGCCCTCGCCGGCGGTACAGCCGGCGCGACCATGCTTCCGGTCTTTGAACTCGCAACCGTGGCTCTCGGCGGGCGCACAACTGCGTTTACCACCGCCGCCGCCGAAGCCCGGCCTCCTCTCTTCTTACCGCGACGCTTGGTCTGTCCCGGGTTCTTTCCGTGCGCGCCCGCCTCGTCGATATTAGCCATCGCGGCCTTTGGTTTCTTACTCGTTTTACCGACGTAGGCCGCCTCCGGCACCAGCATCTTCTCCTTTGATGGCGGTGGACGCCACTTCTTATCGCGCTCGCACGCGCGCGCTCGAATTTGTCGCAAATGTGTCGAAGATCAGACAGGTCCTCGCCCTGCTTATTCTCGAGATAACGTAGTTCGGATGCAGGCCTCGCATGAGTATTCTCAATTGCTTGCTCGCTGAAGGCGAGGGGCGCATGTGTCGCACAATCGATTGAAAATGATTCAAATAGTCCATGAAAGACTTATCCTCGCCCTGCGTCCGGCGCCGCAACTCGTCGTACAAATCTTCGCGATCCAAGTCCTCACAGTATTGTAAGCGGAAATCCTTTACGAACTTATCCAACGACCTCCACGAGTCCTCGTTATTCGCGAGCCATATCTGAGCTTTGTCGCTAAATACTGTGTCCAGGCCCGCGAGCACTTTATCGTCGGGCAGATTATACCACGCACGCATTTGAGCAGTCTGGCCACAAATCGTTCGGCCAGTTCTCCTGACGTCCCGAAAAATTTTAAACCGTCCGCTCAGAACGCGCCCACAGCCTCCGCGGGTCTTCCGTTGATCTTGCGACGGACCTCCGTTCCCCCGCCCGACACCTGCGTATCGCGCTTCTTTCCTTGCTCTCGACTCTTTGGTTCCGTCTCCTCCGAATCTGAAGAGTCGCTGACGAACTCGACTACAGACTTCAGGTTCGACGTTTTCTCGGGGATCGTTTTCTTTGACTCATCGGAAACCGGAGCCACGGGGGTTTTCATAATTCCCGACACGACCGGCTCGATCACCGGATTTTCTTTTGGCTCCCCGTCTGCGAGAGTCTCAGCCAAAGCCTCCGCCCATTCGAAAGCCAGCAACTCGCCACGCTGTCGCGAATGCGGGGTACTCGCATTCGTCGGCTCGGCGAGCCTCTTTCTCTCTCTCTCTCTCTCTCTCTCTCTCCTAGCTCTCTCTTCCTTCTTCTTTCTTCTCTCTTCGCTGGGCCGCGTGTCTCCTTCCTTGTCACGTCGCATCTCTCCGTCGCTCCGCCAATCAGCAGTCGCCAACACCTCGACAGAAGGAAAACAAACATGAGAGCGTACACATAGACACACACTCTCAGCTCGGCGGCAGCAGACGGAACGGCGGACGGAGAGCGCAAATGGTGGAATACCTTAAAAAGCTATTTCCCCGTTACATGTTAAACGGTGTTTATCCTGTCAGTCTCTTCTTCTCATTTCTCTCTCCTTTTCTTCTTTGGTTTTTATTGCTCTCCTGATGAAGGTAGCCAGATGGTCCCACTTCTCCTGTGATGCAAACATGGTCGCTATTAGATTGTTTTTCAACAATGACACTCCTACCATCACTGACAATTCTCTTCTGTCTTGCTCATGCGCTGTGCACGCAAATAAGGTGTGCTCAGCGTCATCGTCTTCTTCTCCGCATAGTCGGAAGTTACTGGTGGGTCTATGACCTCTTTTGACTAGGTAACTTCCAAAGCATCCATGGCCGCTGAGTGCTTGTGTCAGTCTGCATTCCATTGTTCCATGCTCTTGTAGCATCCATTCCTTAATTTCCGGTGTAAGAGCGTAAGTCCATCTCCCATCCTTTGATGCGTCCATTCTTCTTGTAATCTTTCAAATAGCGTTTATCTCGCTTCTTCTCGATTGCGTTCTTATGCTTCTTGAGCTAAGTTACCTTGGTGCCTTCGCTGATCTTCCTGTCTATGCCAGAGCTCTCTTCTTTTGCGAGCTAGTAGCCTCACGGAGGCTACCCCTGCAAGTACGTTTGCTGCGTCTCTTGATATTGACCGCCATCCGCTAATGATGCATAGATTCATCTTGCGCTGTACTGCGCCTATATGCCTATCCACATCTGCCAGTAGGGCTCTCGTTGCCCACGTCGATGCGCCGAATAGTTGGATCGAATGTACTACTTAATTTCATTCTTCGGGGGATTCTTTCCCCGTTAATCTCGAATTGTGGCCTATCGTACTTCCTTCGTCGGGTTACCAGAAATGCCTCGCTGCAGGTGTCTGTTATTCAGCCAACTGCCTATCATTTCCAGCGCTTCGTTGCCTATTAGTTCCACTTTCCAAGCTTTTTCTGTCACGACTACTAAAGCCAGGCCGTCCACGAAATCCATCAGGTATGCTCCGTTGGATAGCTTCAATTTGAGCAGTCCGTCATATATACAGATCAAAAGGAATGGCCCCTTAATTGATCCTTGCGGAACTCCTGCGGTCAGCTCAATCTCTATCCTGCCGTTTTTAGTGATAATACCTAGTTTCCTCCCTTTGAGGTAGCTATTTAGTATCTTCAAAAGATAACGAGGCATCTTCTTCTCTTCGTTCAGAGATTTGTAGACATGTTCCCAACTAGAGGAGTTGAAGGCATTCTTGACGTCGAGCGCTATTATAGCGCAATATCCTCCTCGGTCAGACAATTTGTAGAGAGCTTTTGAGACTCTTTTCTCCACTTTCTGCAGCGCATGGTGAGTGGCATTGCTTTACGAAATCCGAACTGATTCGGGGAGATGCCTTCGTTGTCCGCTTTTTCGATCACCTTCTCCATTCTATTGAGAATCGGCCTTTCGAAAAGCTTACCTGCCGAGTCGACCATACTCAGTGACCTGTACGCCGATGGGTCATTTTCTCCTTCTGCTTTGCCCTTGGGGATCAAAACCAGTTTCTGCCTCTTCCGTCTGGCAGGGAATGTTCCTTCGACCAGGCATCTGTTGTAGACGTCGAGCAAGAGTTGCGAATTTTTCAGCACAACTATACGTATTACCTCATTAGGAATGTCGTCCAGCCCTGGGCTTTTTCCTGGCGACATTCTGCTCATCGCAGTCTTCAAATCTTGAATGCTGAAGGGCTGTTGATCCATCAGCTTCTCTCGAAAAGCTAGTCCGTGGTTCGCCTGTTGTGAATAATACTTCCACAATTCTTCTGAGTATCAATTCATCGCGCGGTACACTTTTTTTCTCTTGTCCTACGAACCTTGTCCATCACTATTTTATAGGGCAGGCCCCACGGATCCTGATTAATTGTCTCAATTAGTTTCTTTCAGCACTCGTTTTTGCTCAGCTGGATCGCTATCCTTAGGGTTCTTCTAGCTCGTTTGTACGCTTCGTGCGCCTCTCTCGTTCCTGGTCGGTTTTTTCTTCTCGCTTGCTGACATAATCGTCTGCGTTTGTTGCAGTCTCTTCTCAGTGCAGCCAATTACTCGTTCCACTAGTAAGCTGCACTGAGAGACTTTCAGCGTGCGTGATACACTTGGACTGGAGCAGTGGGTACTCCTTTTGCCGCAGTCCAGAAGAGTGCATTAGCAAAGCGCTAATCGCGTTCAACTCGTTAGCATTTCGATAATTATTAGTCGATCGACTTTAAAAAAATTGAAGGTATCCCTCATAATGTATATTTTTTTAACGGTGTTTGAATACATCTTTTTGCTTTGTCAGAAAAAATTATAATTTAAAAACTATGAAATGCGTAACTTTATTCGATAAAAGTCTGTTTATCAATTTTCGAAATACTTTATTTTTTCAACACGACATCATTTGTAAACATCTCAAGAATATGTGTACTCAGTTTGAGGTCTTA
>JAWWMK010033348.1:0-13366 GCA_035047105.1 Galeopsomyia nigrocyanea
CAGCGGCTCGTGTGCGCGGCTCCTGACGCCCCTAATATATGTGTACACTGTATGTGTACGCTGATGATTGTGTGCGTGTCGTAACTATACTTTACCACGTCACACAGTCATTGCGGAAAACTAAATGTAATATTTTTTCAAATGCTCGTCATTTTGGACCAAATCAACCTATAAAATCGATTTTTTTTCCAAAATGTGTGGAGTTTCATCAGCTCTGACGTGCTTTTTTCGAATTTCAAATATTTTAGAAAACTTTTCAGAAAAATGGTAAAAATTGAAATAAGTGCTTTTTTTAAATTGAATGTCTCAAAAAAATCCATTTCTGATTTGCGCGAATTTTTTAGGTTTTCCAAGGCCACATAAGCTACCTTTCAACCCGTACTATATCAACTCGCTTCCTTCACGAGATTCGGCCTCGCAAACATAAAGTGCAATTTTTATATGTTTAAGCTAATAGTTTTTCGCATGTAGCGCTTTTCAGATGAGTCCTATAATAAATCCAATAAAATCATTGCATTGTGCGTAACAAAATATATCGAGAACATGTATCTTATGTTTGAAAATATTATTTACTTAAAAATTTCAAGAAATACAATGAGTTCACAGCCCGTAGAATGTTGTACCTCGGCTTACATTGTTTTTACGTAGACTTTTATTCCCTTCAAATGCGAGGTCAGATAGCTAGATGCATAATTAGACTACTTCTGGACAAATGATACAGGTTTTCTACGTATTTTTTGCGTAGAATACGATGGTGCTATTAGTTTCATCGTAACACCTATCTAAAAAGCCCTAGAATCGAAAAAGTAGTGAAAAATTAGGTTTTTTGCTTAGTAAAAAATTAGGTAAATCACCTTGAGTCCATAATAAAGTTTTCATTAGCTTACTGTTAACTGATTATTTAGAAATTCTACCTAAATTGAAAAATGATCTAACGATGATAGCGTGTTCACATAGGCTTACAATTAGTATTGTAATCAACATCATCTACGCATTTGTTCATTTTTGATTCAAAGATTATTTTACGTTCAACATTGTCAGATGAATCATGATTTGTCTGTTATGAAGTATCAAATTCTTTGTTACTATATAACAGGTAGCTGGTACGCTACACGGGATAAGTCATTAGAAGCTTACTTTCATTTTTCTTACTATCCATATACTATCTTCAAAGTTTTCAATTGAAAATATTCAAACTCACTGCGGTTTATCCTAATAATATTTTACGCTATAACTTAATTATTTTAGACTGTGAAAGTGTATTATTTTTATAAAATTTTCGGTAATGTTTTTACAGATAACTCGGAATCATCAAATCAATTTTATGAAGAAAGTATATGTTTTAAGGGAAAGCGCACCATCAGGTACAATCCAGTTACAACTATAAAGATGGATTTATTAGGTTTTGAACTTGGTGATAATAAGTGTGTCCAACATCTCGAACAATCTTCCTATACACCATGTATAGATAGTGTTATACCACCTTCTAAAAATCTATTTAATTCAAGAAATAATTGCCCATTAGTCTCGCCACTTTCAAAGTTATCGCAGTCTCTTAAAAGCAATACTAGTAATCAAGAAAATATTGAAAAACAACATAAAAGTGGCATTGACATTATTCTTAAGAAGAAAATAAAAGAAATATATAAAGAGTTAGATCTATTAACGGACGAAGATCAGAAAATTGCTCAATGGCATGAAGAAATAAAACCTAAATTAATA
Organism: Galeopsomyia nigrocyanea; assembly: GCA_035047105.1. Lineage (NCBI taxonomy): Eukaryota > Metazoa > Arthropoda > Insecta > Hymenoptera > Eulophidae > Galeopsomyia > Galeopsomyia nigrocyanea. Next base: position 1,723 of record JAWWMK010033348.1, read on the forward strand.
GAAGCTGAGCGTAAACCACCTTTTTTCATACACGAATATGAATCACGTATCGTACAAAAACTACAAAAGAACAATCGTAGACTTGATTTCAATGAAATTATCTGCGAAGAATCTTTCTCTGAAATAGCAAGATTTTTTTCAGCAACTTTACAATTGGTAAGCCTTCATATACTATTACAAAAAAAGTGGTAGTCGCGGGACAGCCATCAAGAGCGAAGCTTAAAATTAATTTTTATTACATTTTTTTCTATTGAAAGAATAGTTCAATGAATTTTGATTGGAACTAAAACAGTTTCATTTGTAATCTATATTTGAATGAAAACAAAATGTAAATAATTATTACATATAAATTATTACATATAAACCGTTACATTATGCAAACGACGAAATGAGAGACTGCTTTTCCTAAGCAGTTTTCTCGGTATGGTGTCGAACTAACGAATGCGCTGGCTAATAAAAGTTGCCACCAAGGGCCAGTGCGCGGGCATACAAGTGTTCGCTTTAGTGCAGTGATAGAGAGACGATGGGAGAGAAAAGCGATCTTTTTTTAGAATTGAAAAAACAGTCGTTTACGCGCTAAAATTTTTAAAGAGACTTTTATAAATGTCGCTGAGATTTTGAACATCATCTCGCTTATTCAAATGTTTATCAGTTGAAACAATATGCAACATTTCTGAAATTTTTCGTTTTGTATAATTAGGTTTGCGGTCTAGAATGGTAACATTACCAAAGTCAAATTGGTGTGTTCTAGTTTTATGTTTGGTAGCGACAGATTCCAGTCATTATCATTAATGTGTTCATCCAATTTTAATATGAGAGCCCTTTTTGTCTGACATACATAATTGAATTTGCAACGTCTATTTTTGCACGAGAATTTATACACAGTACCAGTAGTATCGTCCTTTTCTATATTTATCTTTACCTAATGTGATTATATTTTTTAGACCACGGTCGACTAGGGAAATTGTTCTAACATTTTGTGATTTTAAGTAACCGGAGCACTTTTTAAAGAATTTTGGATTATTAGGTGTTAAGGGATAACTACCCTGTGTAATTGTAACGGGGAATTAGGCTTTCAAGTCTAGCTCCGTTTCGCGCTCTATCTGCCGCCGCCGAGCTGAGAGTGTGTAAATGTATGTGCATACTCTCACGCTCGTTTCTTCTTTTTGAGGTGTTGGCGGCGGCTGATTGGCGGAGAGACAGCGAGGTTCAACAAGGCGGCGAACGAGGAACGAAGAGAGAAGAGAGAAGAGAGAGAGAGAGTCGCGGACTCGTCGGGCCCGCGTGCCTGCACGAATGAGAAAGAGAGAGTTGCAGCGTTGCGCTGCGCGCGCATCCGGGAGCCGCCGCTGCGAGGCGCGGCGGCGCGCACGAGCCGGAAGCAGGCTCACTTTCGATCTGGATGCCGGTGAGGCCGGCAGCTCGAGCAAGGCGCGCGCTGCAGCAAGCAAGAGCACGAGAAGTCCCCGAGCGCGCACGCGAGGAAGGAAGGACGCCATCATCCAGGGCGCTGCCGCCTGCATTCTTTCAGGTCGAATACGAGCCGGGTCGCTCCCGGCCTTCACCAACAGCAGCGTTCATCTAGCCGGCGCCTCCTTCATCAACGGCACGTCCGGAACTCGAGCGAGCAGCATCGTCGAGCAGGCGCTATCCAACACCTTCGGTTCCGTGCAGCACGGCCGAGCACGGTGAGGTTTTTCGTCGCTCTCTTTCTCTCTCTCGCGTTCCCGCGTTCGGGTGTGTCGGCAGCAGGGAGTACAACCTCTGGAGCGCGCGATCATGCCCAGAGTTTCGGCTCGCTCGCGGCCTTCGTCATCGTCGCCAAGGACTCAGCGCAGTAGCGTGAGCACGAGTGTTCCCTGCTGCGCTGTAGTTCCTCGAGCGTCGCCGCGCGCTCCGCCATTGTTAGAGTCGAGTGTGTGTTAATATGACATTTCTTGTACAGTAGCTCTAAGTTGAATGAATAAAGTGCGTACTTAAACTAATCTTTCGTGTCAACCTGTAATTAATCCTCTCCACCACCTGCATGAAAAGTCTCTCTCGCGCGAGTCGTTCGAAGTGCAGGCCCAGTGCCTCGTTCAGCGGTATTTTCCCACTCTAAATAATTTCGTAAAGTAGAATCACGGGCTGTTTTTTTACATAAGTAGATTCCTCTTTTACATGGCATCCCTTGTGGGGATGCCGCGCGAACCGTATGAGAGAGATTAGGTGGTGAGACTTGGAGTTGGCCGCGGAACGCAACAGAGAAAATTTCGTTGAGTGGAGTGAGAAAGAAAAAAAAGGAGAAAATTCGAATTCCACTGGCGGCGACGGCCATCTTGTTGTTGTGCGCGGTAGGTGCGCGCGCGGGCATACGAGGGGTAACGGCCTCTCGTCCTTGGTGTGCGGCACCAGTGTCTGTGTTTGCGCGCGTGTGAATGTGAACAGCAAGTGCACTTGTACTCGGCCAGCAGCTATAGCATGCGCAGGTTTCAACGGTTCGCTTGATAGTGACGGGGTACCTGAGCGTGCGCCTGCGCTCGCTGACTACGAGAGAGCGCAGCGTTGGCAGTGTCTGCGAAGCACATAACTTGTGTAAGACCTGTCGCCGGTTGTGGTCGAGCTCTGCGGGTGTGCGTAACTGCGGTGCAAACTGCAACGCAGGTACGCAATTTAGCTACGTTGAACGCTCAATTTATTTTGGTTTTTGTCCTGGTGTTTTGTCAGTTTTTATCGAAATTGTGGTAATTTTTTTCAGTTGGATATAAACATATATATACATATGGGATACTCCAGAGCTCTGTCACGCGGCCAATGTATTCTAACCTGACAATTTAGAATTTTTTTTGTTTGTTGTTTGACGACCAGTAATTAACTTTCCTTTTTTTCTGTTTTACTGTTGACTTGTCGAGTTTCTGTTTGTTATTTCTTTTCGTTTTTTATTGAAAGTGTCATTTTCTCGCGCGCGCGCGCGCCCGGGAGGATCTCTTCGTTGTCGTGTAAGGATCGGTTGTCCGTTCGTCGCCTCGGACAGGAGCCCGGGTTCGCGGAGTTGCTCCAGCAAATTTCGGCGGTTCCGCGGGCGGATCTTGAGGCATATCTGGAGGTGCGAGGCCTGAGCAGGGAAGGTGACCTCGAGATGCTCCGAGATCGTGCGTTTCGCGAATATATCTCGCGAGCGCAACCCGAGCGGGGAGTAATCCTGGAGCCCACCGACTTTGTTTCGGGTCAGGTTCCTCCAGCGGGCGAGCGGGCCGACAAAGTAGAGGAGGGCGCCGTGGAGGTGGGCCTCGACGAGGATAGCCTGCGCTCGCAGTTCGAAAAGAGCCTGGTCAAGGGGAGGAAGCCGGTGGTCGCAGTGGATCCGACTCTTTGCACTCGGCTCAGACGGAGCGAGTCGCTTGGTAGCGCCGCCCTCTTCAGCCGGGGTAAGCGAGGTGAAGGAGGAGGGTTTAACTGGAGGTAAGGACGACGTGCTATGGTCAGCTGCGGCCTCACCTACGACCTCCGGCTCTCGAGCCTCGAGTCAGGAAAACGCGGGGCCGCGCGAGGCAGTGGTGGAGGTGGAAGTTCATGCACCGGAGGCAAGAGAGCCTACCGAGGAGGGAGCTGCTGCTCGGAGGGACGAGGAGGCGCCGTTTCCGCGGCGCGCACTTAATGCCCTCACGATGGCCATGCGATTTTTAAGCGGTCAGGTCGTTTTACGTGTCCCGGAGCCGCGGGCCTCGACGATGAGCTCGGTTCATTTTGTGTCGTCTATACTGCAGGATTCTGCCTTGAGAGGGCCCCGCGCGGCGATGGCGCCGACGGACACCAGCACTCCTCGCTCTCGCGAGCGGTCCCTACGCTTAGCATTGGAGTGGGAGAGGACGTTCGCCGAGACCCTCGAGTCCGCTCGGTCGGCGAGAGAACCGCCTAGCGAAAACCCGACAAATGATCCGGCGGACTCGGGAATCTCCAAGACGACACCACCCCCCCCCCCCCCCCCCGACGAGCAAGCAGAAGGACAGTTCCAAAAAATCATCCAAGCGACGAGCGTCGGGGTCTGATCTGGTACTCGCCTCCTCGGATTCGGAAGACTCGGAACCGGAAAGGCGAAAGCCGGCCAAGAAGCGCGAGAAGGAGTCGAGCGCCGGGGAGGATCCGCCACGGCGTTTGAATGGCAGGCCCGCGGATGCGGTTGGCGCGTTTCGAGCCTGGAACTTGAAATTCACGGGAACGTTCGGAGCGGTGGCCGAGCGGTTTTCGTCAAAACTCAAGAAGTGTGCTAGAAGTTATAAGTTCTCCAATGGGGAGGTACTCTCGGCCCTCGATACGGCATTCACCGACAAGGCGGATATTTGGCTCGCGAATAACGAGGATGAGTGGGATACCTTTGAAGAGTTTAAAGCCGATTTCCGGCAGCAGTACTGTCGTGAGATCGACCGCGATGACCTTTACGACGAGTTGCGGCGCCGGACGCAGACCGAGGATGAGCTTTTCCCGGATTATTTTAACTCTTTTCACTTGATCGTGCGGCACATGATCCCACGCCCGTCGGTGAGCAAACAGTTGCAACTGTTGTTGATCGGCCTGCACCCGGAGTACCGCCGGTACCTCGATGACAAGAAGGTGGAGGATGTCCGCGATGTGCGTTACTACTGCGAGAAGTTCGAGAAGCGGCGCGAGCGCGATAAGAAGTGGCGTTCGCCTCCACTGAAGGAGGAGATCTTGGTGCCGGACGCAGCGTACACGGGTAAAACCGGTAAGAAGAATAAAAACATAATAGCCGACATAGCCGAATCGGACTCGAGTGAGCAGCGCAAGAGCACAAAGAAACGTCGAGGCGGGAAGCGGGGCAGCCGCGCTTCGGTGGTGACTGAGGCGGGCGACTCCTCGGGCTCGGGCTCGGGCTCGGGGCAGGCGACAGTTCATGCGTATGTGCAGCCGTCTAATGCTCCGGGAGCGGGGACGAGCAAGGGGGGAAAGGCCGCTCCAGCTGCGTCAGCGGCGCGCGGGGCTCCGTCGCTGCAGGCGCCTGCACAGAGCGCGCAGCAGCAGCAGCAGGCGGAGGCGGCGCGGCACCCGACGGTGGTTAATCGCGGTTCCGAGGGAAGTGCTATCGGTGCGGCGGCCCAGGTCACCAGCAGACCCAGTGTCCTAGCGAGCCTCGACCGACGGGAGGTTGAGGCGCGTGTTACAAGTGTCAACAACCGGGCCATTTTGCTAAGCAATGCCCTTTGAATATCGTTAAGCGGTACTTGAATTGTAATGCGCTGAACTGCACGTTTGCGACGTGTAAAAATTGCGAACCGATTAGATTGCGTTTGGGAAATGCGAGCGCGGAGAACGATGGCCCGTCGACCTCCGCGTAAACTCTGAAAGGGCAACTTGCTCGGAGGCAGATAATCCTTATCTGCGAGTAGAAGTACGGGAGCAGGTTGAGCCGAATGAGGTAGACGAGGCGTATTGGCGAGAACTGAACAAACGTTTTGAGAATTTGGGGCGAGTTGAGCAGCGCGATGCCGCGACGATAACCGAGGACGTCACTTCTGGGGCGGCGCAGACGCTGGGCCTTGCGCCTGCGGGCGCCATACGGTGCCGCTCGGCGAACGGGGATGAGCCTGAGCGGCGCAGCGGGCTCCCGTGGCGTCGGGGCCGGCGCCAGTAGGCGCAGCACAGTGCAGCTCGACGAGCAAGGGTGAGCCCGAGAGCAATCCTTCTCATCGAGTGGCGCGGAGCGCGTCTGCATTGCCAAATCAGGAGGTCACCGTGCGAGCGACCGTGGACATGGCGGTCGGTGAGGGGTTGGCTGAAGCCGTTGGAAACGCGACGATCGAGTGTGTGCCTTCGTCGGTTTCGGAGGGGGCTGGAGTCGTATCGGACACGACGGAGAGCCGGAAAACCCGGGAGGCCGAGACGGATGACATGTCCATCGACGTGATCGAGAAGCGATCGCTGCTCGTGTTGCATATTGGAGGAAAATCCTATAGCGCGCTGTACGATACGGGTGCGCAGGTCACGGTTTTTGGTCGATGGATTACTAACGCGTTTCGATCGCGGGTGCAGGACCAGCCGAGTTCGGTCCGAAGATTTTCGGGCAATGCGGTCCCACTGATCGGTCGTTTGCGCGTGACGAATGAGATCGATACGGTCGTGCAGACGGTCAATGCATATGCATGCGAACAGATACTGCAGTACGATATATTCCTCGGGCAGGATTGTATTCGTGCATTCGGAGTGAAAACGGATGCGATGAGCGATGGGTGGCGCATCGAGGGTCGGAGAGATTGGCACGTGTTCGCGGAGAAACAGCAGAACCGAGTCTTTTTCCCCGTGCAACCGGGCTACCGACGCGCAAGTTTGGCAGGAGAAATCGCCGGTCTCTCGGTCTTTCATCAAACGGAGCGAGAGCGAGTCGATGCGATGGTCAAGCGCGTGGTACCGTAAAAGTCGCCGGCTCGGACCAACCTGATCGAGCATGTAATCGACTTGCAGGGTGCGCGCCCGGTTAAAACTCCAATGCGTCGTTACTCGCCGTCAATTCTGAACTTCATTCGTAGCGAGATTAAGGCCTGGCACGAGAAAGGGTTGATTCGACCCTCTCAAAGCGAGTGGTGCTGCGCGCCGATGGTCGTGAACAAGCAAGATGGGGAAAAACGGATGTGCATCGATCTGCGGCCCGTGAATCGGGCTACACGCATTGATGCATATCCAACACCAGGTGTAGATTCGGTGCTCGATTGGCTGCGCAACGCGCGTTTTATTTCAAAGATCGAGTTAAAGAGCGCCTATTTGCAGGTCCCGTTATACGAGGAGAGTAAAAAGTATGCAGCGTTTGGGGCGCCAGGTTGCGGGTTGTGAGAGTGCAACATGATGATTTTCGGATTAGTAAATGCACCTGCCACTTTTATGCGATTGATGGACGCCCTGTTTGGACCTGAGTTTGAGCCTTGCGTTTTTAAGTATTTAGATGACGTGATTGTGATCACGGAGACATTCGAGGAACATCTCGAGTGGCTCGAGAAGGCGCTCAAGCGAATGGTCGAGGCAGGGCTGGAAATCAACGTGAATAAGAGTGAGTTTTTATGCTCGAGTGTTGCTTTCCTCGGATATCGTTTGGATAGCGAGGGCCTGTGCCCTGACCCCGACCGTGTGAAGTTGGTGCTGGATTTCCCGGTGCCCCGTAACGTAAAGCAGCTGCGTCGGTTTCTGGGCATGGTGGGGTGGTATTCGCGTTTTATCGAGCACGAGTCCGAGATTAAAATCCCCTTGAAGAAGCTCTTGCACAAGGAGGTCCTTTGGTACTGGGAAGTTCCGCAGCAGCGAGCGTTTGATTTACTCAAACGTGCGCTCACGGAGACTCCGGTGTTGGTGCGACCGGACTTCGACAAGACCTTTTACGTGCACTGCGACGCGTCGTCTTATGTGCTGGGTGCTTGCCTGAAGCAGAAGGCGTTATTCCACCCGACATTTATGTTTTAACTACCGATAATCGAAGGCAGGTCGATCGTGCACATGTGAAGGAGCTGAAAAAGTATTATCCCCCGCGTGCCGTGCGATCGAGGGAGTGACACTTGATTGTTTTAAAATTGTTTTGTACTAACATTGATTTTTTGTTTGTTTTTTTTCAAATTTATTTTCTTTTATTATTTATTACTTTTCAGTTCTTTTATTTACATAAAGGGCGATTAACACGTGGTGCCCATGTTAGTAAAAAGAAATTCAAAGTTTAATGAACGTTTGGGTTACGATCATCCAGTTTGCTACGCGAGCCGAATGTTGAATTCTCATGAGAAAAATTATACGGTTTCTGAGCTCGAATGTTTGGGCTTGTTATTCGCGATTAAAAAGTTCCGCCCGTACATCGAGGGTACACACTTCGCTGCGTTGACGGATCATGCGGCGTTGACCTAGTTGAGGAACAAGAAGGAATCGACCGGTCGACTTGCGCGGTGGGTGCTCGAGCTTCAACAGTGGGATTTCGACTTAATTTATCGGAAGGGAGCCGACCACCAAGTACCCGATGCTTTATCTCGTGGGTTTGAGGGCGGGGATGACGTTGCGGCTTTCGAGATAATCCCGGACGAATGGTATTTGAACAGAATTCGAGATATCGAGAAACGTCCGGGGAAGTTTCGAAAGTCGAAAGTAGAGGACGGTATACTTTATCGTTTTTATCGCAATGATCTCCTCGACCCGGTGACTCATCGGGAGGAGTGTTGGCGGCTGGTGCTTCCGGTCGATTACCGCGAGAGAGTCATACGCGATGCCCACTGCGAACCGTCAAGCGGACACTTTGGTCGAGAAAAGACCTACGATCGTGTAGCTCGCGAGTATTTCTGGCATGGGATGTGGTACGATGTGCAGGAGTTTGTACGTTCGTGCCCCGAGTGCCAGAGGTACAAAGTCGAGCGCCAGGCACCGCAGGGTATGGATGAGCAAGCGCGTGGTCGAGCGGCTGTGGGCAGTGATCGCCACGGACGTTATCGAGCTGCTGCGCAGCAAAAATCGCTTTAAATACCTTGTGGTGTTTCAGGACTTATTCACGGGTGGAGTTTAAACCGCTGACGGCCGCGACGGGCAAAGCGTTGGCGCAAGCGCTCGAGGAGCTGATCCTGTTTCGCTGGGAGGTTCCGGAGTACCTGGTGAGCGACAACGGCAAGCATTACGTTGGATCGGATTTCAGCAGGTCCATCGTGCGCATGTGAAGGAGCTGAAAAAGTATTATTCCCCGCGTGCCGTGCGATCGAGGGAGTGACACTTGATTGTTTTTAAATTATTTTGTGCTCTCATTGATTTTTTTTTTGTGTTTTTTTTTTCAAATTTGTTTTCTTTTATTATTTATTACTTGTCAGTTCTTTTATTTACGTAAAGGGCGATTAATACGTGGTGCCCATATTAGTAAAAAGAAATTCAGAGTTTAATGAACGCTTGGGTTCCATACAGGTCGTCGCTGAAGATCGAAGATGTCGCTGGATGAAGAGATGGCGCGTTTGCGCCCGTTACTGGATGATATCGGCAACGAAGAAGACGTTTCGGCCATTCCGGTCGGCGGCGGTCAGAGGAACGACGAAGCGGGGACTTCGAGCTCGGTGCCGGGGGGGAGGGGGATTGCTGTCATTTCAGAGAGTGTGATCGCTCCCGAGCTGACCCGCAATATGTCCCGACGGTGCCGATGCCCACAGCCAACGGCTCACTGGGCGCCGCTGCAGGAAATCCTGCAGGCGCATCTACAACGGAGCCCGGGAACGTTGGTGTTCCCGTTGGTGTTCCCACGGACGTCGCTTTGTTGGTCGAGATCCCCAGCATCACCGGCATATCCCTACTGTCACCAGTAGACGAGCTCGTGGACTTCGCAAGATCGGTCAAGATCGCAGCCGAGAAGGAGGCTCTGCGGGAGAAGTTGCTGCCGGTGGAGAGTAAGGCGCAGCCGGGTCGAGCAGGCTGGGACAACCACCTAAACACTGGCCCCGCTTGCCAGTCCCCGGTCCTCACTGCAGCAATCCAAAGGCTGGCAGCGAGGAGCAAGAAGGACAGGAAGAAAGTGGAGGAACTGTTCGGAGCGGAGGCCATCAAGCTTCCACCGGCGGCGCCGAGTGGCGGAGGGCTGCGTTTCTCCGGGGAGCCTGAGGGCCCATCACTACCTCCCTCGGCGCTTTCTTAGGAGGCGGCTCCCTCGACGAGTAGGAGACCGCCGATGCCGCTGCCGCTCGCTGTGCAGTTCCCGCCCACGGTGCCGGAACGCGAATCCTTCAGGTATCCGGTGCCGAAGAATGCGCCTAATCTTCGGGGTAAGCACCCCCCGGAGGGATACTCAAAGGCGCTGGCGCAGGAGGCCAGCAAGCCAAAGAAGAGAGGATAGAAAGAAGGAAAGTTGCCCGACTTCCACGGCGATGTGGAGTTCCGGCACGGTGGTGGCGGAGCCAGCTCTCGAGATCTCTCGCAAGCCAGCGACGGCTCTTCCACCAGGCGCGGCAGGAATTCACACGATACGGAGAATATGGGCCAACGGAAGAAGCTCCCGAGGACCAACCAGAGGATCGCGGAGCCTCCGATGGTGATGAAGGACCCGGGGACATCGGGAGCTCCAGCGACCAAGTCTCAGGGCTCAGGGGCCGGGCAAAGGTCGCTGAATTCGACTTTGTCACGTCCGTCTCGAGCCCGGGAGAGGAAGTCGTCAGCGCTGCTCGTGGACTCGTGGTACCACGACCGAGGGGGAGTCTGCTATGGCCGCTACCGTCAGGTGGCCAGGGTCCCGTGGGACCACAGAGTGGGCGGGCGGGCCACTGCTTCAATTGTGCGAAGGAACGCCATCTGCAGGAGCACTGCCCGTGCGGCTCACTGAACCAGCGGTGGTGCGAGGCATGTGGGCGCAGAGGATGGGGGGTGGCCGGATGCCCTCGATGTAGATACGCGCACGAGGGGGAGCAGCAACGAGTTCGGGACCGACTGCTGGAGGAGGCGGCGAAACATCAAGCGGAGGAACGGCGCCAGGAGGAAGAACTGCGCGCGTTTGTACTGAGCACGAAGAATAAGCGATCGGCGTCAGTATTTATGCGCCTGGGGCTGTCCGTACCGCCGCCGCCACCCCCGTTTCAGATCACCAGAGATGCGACCATGCCGCCCGCACCCTCTGTAGAGTGCGTGCGTACGTTTGTTGTGGCCACGCAGACCGAGGCACCGGCGGTGCAGAACGTCGGAGCCCAGACGGAGAGTCACACCTCTTCCGTCGGCACTCCCACCCGCCGTGAGCCGGGACTGGGGCAGACCCAGCCGACCCGGCCTTATCACATCGATGTGGGGCCGGACGGTCTAAAGTACAAGGTGTACGACGACACCAATCGGAGGTTTGTCGTGGAGAATGCCACTGCTCGACGCCAGCATAGAGCGCGGAACCGCGAGAAGAAAGCGGCGCCAACCGACGGAGAGAAGCAGCTTGCTGCAGTAGAGCAGCAGCAGAAACCCGGAGCGGTCCCAACGCCATCACCAGTATCGCCCGTATCCGAGGATGTGCTGGTGGTCGTCAGGATGTTGGAGGCTCTCCCGGAAGACCAAAGGACGCTCGTCATCTACCGGGTCAGTGTCGGCACCAGGCCGCCCAGCCCTGAGGCAGGCTCGTCGGATTGACCTTTGAGGCGACAGGTAGTTGTATAAGTTATTTATGAGTGTGTGTGTGTGTGTGTGTGTGCGTGCGTGCGTGCGTGCGTGCGTGCGTGCGTGTGTGTGTGTGTGTGTGTGTGTGTGTGTGTGTGTGTGTGTGTGTGTGTGTGTGTGTGAGTGAATGCGATATCGCGACTAGGTTATTTTTATTTTATGTTCTCCCTTATTTGTCGTCTTTTAGTTCCGGACGGATAGCTCTAACTATAATTTTATTTTATTTTTCAATTTAAGCTTGGCTCGTTGGCTTTGGAGCTCGCGCGCCTGCGCTCCCTGGGTGCTTGCACTCGGGGAACGAAGACGTGAGGCGAAGTGGCCCAGCTTGGCGATGGCACCTGAACGGCGAGAGCGCGGAGAGTTCAGCCCCCGATCTAGTAGGAAGATCGGTTGCTTGGAGGGGACTGTAACGGGGAATTAGGCTTTCAAGTCTAGCTCCGTTTCGCGCTCTATCTGCCGCCGCCGAGCTGAGAGTGTGTAAATGTATGTGCATACTCTCACGCTCGTTTCTTCTTTTCGAGGTGTTGGC
>JAWWMK010033359.1:0-13365 GCA_035047105.1 Galeopsomyia nigrocyanea
GTGCGTGCCTCTAATATGAAAATTCGGACAAACGGTGCCGAATTATGGCAGTTTTTTTGTGGAATTGCTCATATACCCAAGTTAAAAATCTTCAACTTGCAACACTTTCAATTCATTCATCGTTGATCGAAATTTTCAGTTAATTGGCCAAGAGACGCAATGAGCAAACACGTTGATTACCGTGGCTCACCTCGAACAAGCACACACACACGCACATACATGTATACGTTGTCCCTTTGTCGGAGCTGCACCCTCACGAAATGTATGCGCCTCGCCACCACCACCACATTCGTGTGTAGTGGGTGTGCGGTGTAGATACTCTTGTTTGCATCCGCGTTCTGCTGCCAACTTCGGCTACTAATGGCCATTGGCAGCGTACTTTGTGATCATTTATGTGGGTCAGTTTACAAAAAATAAAATAAATTGACGCTGTGCGTCAAGAGGATTTGATTTCTGATACTTTATACGCACCTTTGTGTGGAATACCCTTCTTCGTGCTGCATCATTATTAAAAAAAAAAAAGTCATGTAATAACCATTTGAAAACCATCAATCAAACTACAAAAATTGATAGTTCCGAGACCGGTATACGCGTCTTTAAAATTAATATCGAGATAGAACCGTGGAACTTCCCAAAGGCGTTAAAATTCTTCGATATAGCCGGCAACTTTTAACTCCCGGCCAGAGTGCCGATAATCACACGTCGATCGTTCTATACGCGTCAAACGTTGACTTCTATACTCTTTTTTTTTTTCGTTGTTGTTGTTGCCGAGCGCATCTGTCTTCGTGATCCCTTCAGGGGATTTTGCAAGGCAACTCTCTCTCTCTCTTTCTCTTCCTCTTCTCGTGCATATTTTACGCGCGCTAAAGTGGAGGCCATTATTTGACTTTTCCACGTTGTATATATAGCACGCGAGAGATGGAGCACTTTTAATCTCTGCATTGGCTTCTTTTTTTTTTCTTTCTTTCGGCGCACCTCTTGATGTGTTTGGTCGACGGCGGAGGTATTAGCCGTTGAGTGGATGTTACTCTTTTTTTTTTTTGAAGGGGATTATAGGTTTTGTGTTTTGAGAGTGCGAGTTGTTGTAAATTATTTCGTAAGTTTTTGTCGTAGTATAGAAGTAAAATTGATCTTGTTTTGATTTACATATTCGGAGCTCGGTTTGAAAATTAAAATTTCAATTATCTTCATTGTTTCAGAATAACCCTGTGTACGTATTCAAACGATGATTTTTTTTCATAAATTTATCAGAAAATAATCGAGTTCTCAAAGCTTATATAATCCATCTAACAAATTAGAAATAACCTTTTTACGTGGGCATCTATCGGATTAATGTACACTAACTCTACTTATATGTCTTATCTTTTTATAAAACAAAAATCATTTTTTGTTATCGTGTAGACATTCTAAACAAAATTTTGAAACACTCTAAATTTAACTTCAATTAAAAAAAAAGACACTCATGAAAAAAAAATGTTGACAACAAAAAAAAAGTACAAATAAATTCGATTTCAGCACGGACGAGGAGGAGCCGGCGGGCAAGGGTGGCACGTTGAAGTTCATACGAGCCTTAACGAATTTGACCAAAGACGCCGGAAGCGTGGTGCACATGAGATGCGAGATAGTCGGCGATCCGCCGCCAAATAAAATTCGTTGGTTCAAAAACGAGGCGCTGATCAAAGAGGAACCCAATAGAATTATCATCAAGAAGATCAATTATCAGGTGGCGTATATTATAATTCGATATTAGAATGAAAAATCAACTCATAATATAATTGTACGATTTATGCCGTTACAGAATCACAAACACGCGGCGAAGAACATAGCCGGCAGTCGTTTGAAGATCGTACGTTTGGACATGAACGATCGAGGATTTTACACTTGTCGAGCGAACAACGGCAAGGAGTTCATTCAGAGCGAAGGAACTCTTCAAGTCAGAACTTCGCGTCACGGTACGTAAATCAAAATTTTTTTTTTTATCTTTTCACTTCGAGCAAAGTACATATACGTCGACTAATAAAAAAAAAGAAACTTATCACGATGTAATAATTACATTCTAATTTGATAAAGCATCGCAATCACGGAAATATATCTTTACATTCGTGGTAATCCACAATTGAGTGTCGTAAATTAGCGAACCACGTCATCGTTCGGATAGCGCGTGCCTTTGGCTGATTAAGACGCGCATTGCGGGGCAAGAAAGAAAAAAAAATTGTCAGAGACTCGCCCTCCCTCGCGTGGAAACGTAAATCACGTACTTTAAGAGCGAGAGTCTCGAGGGGGTAGGTTGCGAAAGCAGCACATGCTAGTGTGTGTGTGTGTGTGTGTGTATATACTTCTGCTGCTGACGCGATCGTTGATGTTAAAAGTTCGTCTTTTCTTCAAGGGGAAGAAATTAATTTTTTAACGTGCGGCCGTTGCAATTTGTTCTTGCGGGTGCTGGGAAAAAGAGAAAGGAGTATAAATCTAAGTGGAAGTTTTTTCTGAAGAGTCTTAAAAAACAAATGGGAAGAGTATAATAAGAAATCTTGAAATTTTTAAATTTATTTTCCAACTTGAGAGAAGTCTTTTTTAGAGCCGTAGTTTTCTTTTTGGCGTGTGTTCTTTAGTCTTCGGCATCACTTATTCAAGTGTTTCAAAGTGACTTTTAAGCCGGCTATAAACTCGCAGCACTTTGCTTGTCGTGAAATTATTATAAAAGTTTTTAAACGTACATACGTATGTCACAAACAACTCTCGAAACGATATTTAAAAAAATAAGTATACAAAAAAAAAATTTTAAGTTCTCTAAAGTTCAGTAGCCGTAAACAAGCGGCATACAATCCGAAAATTCGCGCGCGGTGAAGAAAAGCTTCTCTCTCTGAAGTTGTTATCTTCGCAGTAGTCGAGTAAGGGAAACACGCTGCTGCTGCTGTACCCTACCAATAAAGTCTAATCTAATCCGGCGACTAATGCGTACGACTACGACCAGCCCACGCCTTCCGAGTTGCCTCTCTCTGCAACTTTTAAATGTGCTTTGCGCCCTCTCTCCTGAAAGCATATGGATTTTAATGTTGTTTCCTGTACTTCATTGGCTTGTGGCTGGATGGCGCTTCTTTTTCTTCCAGTTGGAAATGTCATTTTTAGGTTTTAATACTGGTCATGAAATTATTGATGCGACGAACATTAATAAGTCAAATAAAATTTTTAAGATGCATATTTTGAAAATAATCAATTGGACCTAAAAGTATATTACTGTAAACAATATCCAGGTTTATTAGAATTCTATACACTTTTATCCTACAATAAAAATCAATCTCAGTTCGATATTTTTCTACACATTTTGATTCGATGTACATTTAGTAAATACTCAAATATTCTGCTTGATCTAAACTTTCGGTCGAATAAATAAATCAGAGCTGCGCAATAAAACGCATTGCATAATGCAAATTAAAAAGCAATTATTCTCAACGAATGAAAAAATATTGAACGTCGACGAAACTTCTCAAGACGAACGAACTGCAATGAAAAAGCAATTACGCAAGTTTAAAAGCCAATTTTCTCGCGCCAATCCCGAGAAACAAACATGAATTAATAATAGCCACGAAAGCGTCGAGAGAACGAGAAGAAGAAAAAAAAAGGAAGAATAAAAGGTCCCATCACAATTCACCCCTCTTTATAAACGAAGTAGGCGTGCAACGCTTAAGGGAAGCTTTTTATATTATCACGCGTACGCCGCTCGAAAAAAAAGAACTTTTTTTTTGTGCTAATTTTGACACGACGACTGAAAAGTTTATACGCGCGATTGTCGGTGAAAATTTCGTCGAGTGAGAGTTTCCTTCGGCGAACAAAAAAAAAAGTAAATGTTCATCAAGTGTCCGCGCGCCCAACGTTGAAAATTTGCATAACTCGGAGAGAAAGTTGTGCATTCGAAATTGTTTCTGATGGGCAGCCGTGCCGTCTTATAACTTTTGGCGACGGCGGTGCACGGCAAAAGTTTTCGAGTGTTTTACAAGTAATCTTCTTCCGCTTGAAGTGGCCTTTTCATAAATAATGAAATGGTTGTAACAAATCATCACGAGATGACAATTTTTTTTTTTAAAGTGCTTGTCGCAGTCCCAACGGGCGCGTTTATAGCGATTGGAATCTGATAAAGCGAATAGTCGAAATTCGCAATTCTCCAAGGAGTTTGCCGCTGTAGAGTTGGGTATAAAGTGAATTCTGCTAATCGCTAAAGGTAATCGCTGACGCGACTTCGACAAGTCTCGAAGAAAAATGGCTTTTGCACCTTTATCGCTGAGAAGGAGAGTAGCTTCAAGCATTTCTCTTACATTCGTCCGGATTTCTTTTTTTTTTGTTCTACCCTTTTTTTGGCTTTCGCACAGTTGAGAGATTGCTTTGTAAAGTACTTAGTAGCGATTGACTCGCTTGTCTAGATGTTGGCGAGCAATTTTACAAATTAAAAAAAAGTAATCTGTATTTGTGCTAGAATAATAATGAACAAAAAAATCAAAACAGCAATATATTTCGTTTTAAAATATAAAAAAAATGAAATTCATTTTTACATCTTGAAATCGAAAAATTGATTGTTCCGCAATAATAAACCCTCGATTGCTATATAATATATAATTCCCGTATCATCCGATAGATGGATATTAATCGTGAAACATATATCTGTCAACTAAATTTTCAATTACAAACAATAAAATAGGTACTGACAAAAAGATGGATTGTTTATTTGTAGACTTGAATTATAAAAATTAATGAAATAAAAAAAGTTTTCCACAAAACTATTAATAGCACTGGTAACAATGATTGACAGTAACAGATTTTATTAACACTAACGCGAATTTCTTGTAGGACTGCTCGCATAAACGGTTGACACTCGACTGCGCGGCAACAATAAAAATTATTGCACCTAGTACACAGAAATTGTTGTAAACCCACATCCGAAAATCAATGAAAAACCACATATATACGCCAGCATCGCAAACTCGAGAGAGATAATCATCCGGAAGTCACACATGCAGACAACATTGCATCTGATCGTGATTGCCATACATACACACACACACACGCGCGCGCATGTACGAATTTTCGTTGAACCAGCTGCAGAGGACAACGTTCAATTTACGGTCACAAGTTTATAGCATAGCCACACCACCCCGCGCATGAACCGTAAATGCTGCTCACCGATGTGTATGTATGTATGTATATATATATATATGTAATGTTGCCTACATATTTATTGGCTCGAAAGACTGAGAGAGAGAGAGAGAGAGAAGGCATCTCATGCGGTTGAATTAGCTTACTAAAACCCGCAGCAGCAGCAGTTCGGATTGTTTGAATTGTTTGTCTGCTCTCTCAAACTGAGTTGTTCTCACTGCGAGATATATATATATTGCTTCTTGAAAGCTCCTACCGAGGAATTGCTTTCCCGAGGATATAACTGAGCTGTAAAATCCAAAAGTTATTTCATTTATGCATAATATATCAAGCGTCGTAAAAACTATACTTTCCAATCACCGTGAATTGTATACGAAAAAAAAGCTCTAAATAATAAAAAAAAAAAGAAAGCTCGATCCCTCCGGCAAAGAAGAAAAAAAAGCCAAACGACACGGGGCCCCAACAACACAAGGTCCAATAAAAATAAAACGAACGCCTTAGGCCCGATCATCATTGCCGCGCACGCACGATGCTGCGGCAAAACCTTATCGCTTAGGTATTATAGTATACGTCGAATATATTCCCCCGTGGGGACGAACGGCAATGACTATGCGCTAAACGGCGCGTGCGATTATTCGTAAAAGCAGAGGGACGCGATCATGCTGCACACATAACACACGCATATAAGCTTATCGGACGACTGAAGGGCCGCGGCGCACAGCTGCGGATGTCCGTATAAATTCGTCGGATTGCTTATTGTTGTTTGCGCGCGTAGGAAACATAATAATACACTCGCGTTGAGTTTTGCGCTTGTGGTTTATATGGCCAATTCCTCAAAAAAAAAGTGCCTTAATTTGGCAGCGTTTTTTGAAATATTCAAACTGGGGGTACGCTCTCAATTTTAGGGTTACGCGATTCTACGGGGCATCAAAAGTTTCGCAATCCTCTTGCCCACCCTCTCCTTTCATGTGACACCCCCTTTTGGCTTGTGACAGTGTTCAAATCACGCGAGAACTCTGGCATCGATAAAAACGAAAATCTGAGCTTTTCTGGTTTTTTGTGGTTTTTTTTCGATTTTCATAAGGAAGGCAAAATGATAGCATTAATCGAACTTCAAAATCAAATTCCCCGGCTCAAAATACGCTGGAAACCATATTTTATTTTTTTTCTACTCGAAATTTCGACCCTTGTATAGCTCTGAAAACACACGCAATTGATGGAACGTGCCAGATTTGCCATTTTATTAGCTTTTTACTTTTTATGCATTGTTGTAGTTTAAAAAGCTCTACAAGCGTCGGAATTTCGAGTAGAAAAAAAAACAAAATATGGTTTTCGATGTATTTTGAGGCGTAGAATTCGATTCTGAAGTCAGATTAACGTTATCTTTTTTCATTTTTTGTCAAATTCCAAAAAACTATGGAATTTAGTGTATTATTTTTTGACCGTTTCAAGACTTCTAAGTCCAAAAAAAAGGGTGTCACAAGATTATGCGGCGTGGGGCAGTAGTGTTTTTAGGTTCTATTAATGTTGTAGATTGAGAAAATATAATAATATTGAGCGTACCCCCGAGTTTTTAATTTGCCAAAACCCGAACGAAGTTATGGCAGTTTTTTTGTGGATTTAGTCATATATTCGCGAGGTATGATGAGATGCATAAAGTTCTTCTTTTTTTTTCTTAGAAGAAAAATTCATACATTGTCAGTCACACTGTAAAAAAGCACGTGTAAAACAAGCAAAAGACATCAAATCCCAAAATACAGACATTGCCAAATTGTCTCTCTTTCTCTCTCACTATCCGGTGGCGAATTTGCGAGGGACCGTCGCAAGAAATTATACCGGATCTGTTCTTATACGAACCATTTTAGAGTGCGAATGCGCCAATAGGGACGAAGGTCACTACTCTCGCCTCGCTCCTTTATCGACGATCGTGTCGAGCACAAACAAAAAAGAAAGAAAGGGATCCGGAGATTTAATGCCGAATGCACACGTTCGCGCTGATCCGATCATTCGCGAGGTGCGAAACTCGAGAGCATGGTCCTTTATTTCTTCTTGCTTCGACAAGGAGATACGTTTTTATTTGTGATACTGCGAGATCGTTGAAGTACTTTGCTATGAATTTTGAAGACAATTATCATTATTGTGTTATGAGTCGGACAATAAAAAATAATTTGCTACAACATTATAATGAACGATCGAAAATTAACGTCAAATTATCTCCGCATAAAAACTTCTAAAATCCATTAACCACAAAATCACTTCGCACAACCATCGTTTTATCGCGTATGAAATAAACCCTTTCCGAAATTTCACCCACCGACAGCAACAGCAGCAACAACAACTGCAAGCGCAAAGTGTATGACGAGCGGCATATGTTTATGCGGCTTCGCGCTTCAACTGACTATTAGTGGTATAGTCGTAAATCCGGAAAGGCGATGGGGTTTTGCCGGACGCGAAACTTGAACATTATACGCGGAGAGTTTGGTCCGCCGCGCCGAATATTGCAGTGAGGGGTTGCGTTGCGTATATATCTATAGCTGTTGCCGAGTGAGGGATATGTTTTGCCTGCGAGCAAAAAGGATAACGTTGAGGGAATTTGCAAACTATCGCTCTGTGAGTGTGTGTATGTGTCGCGTGCTGTTGCTGTATTATCGTGGGAGTATAATTTATGTATGTTTTTCGGGTGGGACAGGATACGCGAGACGTTTGGAAATGATTGCACGTCGATTAAGGATAATTATATTTTTTGCAAAAACGAAAAAATCATTCATACTCGTATATTAATCACGTCGAATCGCGACACCTCACTTCTCAATCAACCAAAACGGAACAACTAAATTACATAGCCCTTCTCTCGTATAAAACGGGAGAAAGGTTGGAAAGAAAGAAGCAATCGGCGCGGTGGTGCAGTCTTATAAAGTAAGTGGGCAATCGTGCCCCTCGCGCGGCCTGCTTGCGCTGCGAAAAAGGCCATTAACTTGAAGTGTGTGCACGGCGCGGCGCACCACGCGATAACAGATTCGCAATGGCGTGATCTCTTTCACTCGCTCTTCTTCCATACTTTTTTTTTTGACGATGTGCAGTGCCGTTCATTAGGACAATTAGCGCGGCACGCGAGCTGGATTCCAATCTTGCATGTACTCGTATATATGAACAAATCTACAAAAAAACTGGCGTAATTCGAGAAAGAATTTTCAAATATTCAAACTGGGTGCACTCTCTCAATTTTGGGTGCACGCTGTCCTACGAGGTATCAAAAAATTCATAATGCTCTTGCCCATCTCTTCCTTAAATGTGACACCCCCTTTTTTGCGTGTAACAGTGTCAAAATCACGTGCAAACTCTGACATCGATAAAAACGAAAACCTGCGTTTTTTTGGTTTTTTTATGGTTTTTATCGAATTTCATAAGAAACGAAAAATTTTAGTGTTAATCTGACTTCAGGACCAAATTCTACGACTCAAAATACGTCAAACACCATATTTTATTTTTTTTCTACTTTGAATTTCGACTCCTGTAGAGCTCTGAAAACACGAAAATTTCATGAAACATGTCAAAATTGTATAGTTTTGAGTTTTTATGCGATCTTATATTTTAAAAAGCTCTACAAGGACAGGAATTGCGAGTAAAAAAAATAAAACATGGTTTTTGATGTATTTTGAGCCATAGATTTCGATTCTGAAGTCAGATTAACGCTATCATTTTCCGTTTTCTATGAAATTCTAAAAAACTATGGAAAATTGCGTTGTTTTTTTTCGATTATTTTTAGAGCTTCTATGCGCGAAAAAAGTGTCACACGCCGGTTCGGAAATGGGCACCTTATTTTTTAGGTTCTGTCTGTAATATAGATTGAGAAATTGGCATCCCCAAGAGCGTGCACCCCTTTTGAAAATTCGTCCCAGCTTTCTCGAATTGTGCCATTTTTTTTGTAGATTTGCACATATAGTCGCAAAAACCACTGGACGATACGATTCTATATCTAGCTTTATTTTTTGTGTGAATGGTGAAAGATTTGTTGAGATTTTATTTATAAGTTTGTCTGAAATGAGGTTCTGTTATAAATTAATTCTATTTTGTTTTTATAGATATTGAGCTTCGAACCGGAAGTCAGTTCAACCTTTGCAAAAGCCCTGCAAGAGTGTTGATTGACTAATTGCGTTTTTTGCAAATATTGTTGGCGTTTGTAATGTAATTTTAATTTCATTTATTTGCTTCAGTCAGCGTTCGGCAATAATTCAATAATCACCCAGTAAAACCTAAGAATTAAGAGTTAATAAAAAAAAACTTAGACAGGAAGGGTCATGGCGATGGTCCTCGCGAAGGCGAGGATATCTCTTATATAAGAGATATCTCTTATTCTAATTAGAATAAGCAAGAAAAAAACGTTTTATTGCTATGCATTTAAATGGGAAATGAACGTTTACTCAATAGCAGATAAGCTATACGAGACGCCGCCATCTTGGTCTAGAAGCAACATAGCTTATACACTCTCAATGTACGCAGATGTATCGGCAGGTGAATTCTCATCGTCTCTATTTGTTTGGTGGTGCCATGGTTTGGCTGAATAATAATGCTCCTCTGAACCGTGACCCTTAGACTGTTTGTGTGAATTATGGCTCGAGGATGAAATGCTATTGGATGATCCAGTCTGGATTTGTTGATCGCCTTCGCGAGGACCATGGCCCTTCCTGTTACCGTGTTCGGACTACAAAATATAAACATTCATCAGTACTTACTCAAATAAGTTTTCTTTTTCTTTTTTTTTTAATTTTTTACATGGATATTTTATTCTTGATATAAAAAGAAATTTGTTACTAGTGTCAATATGTTCAAAGGCACTGTGAAACGAAACTGCTCTAAATTGGAAATTGAATAATACTAACTTTAATAGCCAAGGCAGTTGTGGCAATGCAGAGCACGGACAAAGTTAGCACGATAGTTTTCATGTTGATTGTAGATATTTTCTGTTGAAATTAAAAATCATTTCATACTAATTCGAATATAGCAATAATTTTTCAAATAACAGATTACAAGTTAGGTACTTACCACTGCTGTTTACAGGAAAAACTGATGATTTAGCTCACATCGGAAACTCACTTAGATACCAATTTTCAGACTGGGATATTGTATGCATAGCACGTCCAAAATTTTAAAACTACAAATTTTGCAAAGCTTTTATGGCTCAAAATTCAAGAAATTATGTACACGCCTGTACTCAATGCGTTATCAATTTTGGAAACCTGAGGAATAATAATTATATATTACTTATTAAGGAAAATGATCGAATAGAAACAGTGCGAATGAATATCTTACAATGCAATCTTTTGCGAGTACATGTCACGTAGACACGTAATCGTATACCGTGCATTATCAAATTTTTTAAATGCGACAAATAATAATTACGTTTCATGAAAATGGTTGGAAGGAAATAGTATTAAATGAGTAATGCAACTAGAGAACACTACTCAAAATTTTCTGTAGATAGCCCTGAATAAATTTTCGCATCTACCCAGCAAGAATAAAAAATAAATGGCAAAAAGATTATCGGAGTTCATTTTGTTTTCGCGGTACTGATCCTAACTTCAAAAAGAAAAAATCGCTCCTGACTGAAATAAGAAACAAATTTGTTGATACTCTAAAGGAACGTTATGTCCAACCGCCACGCTGGAATAATTCAAAACGAAGCCACATAAAATACTTATGTACAGGATGAAAAAATTAAAATGCCATCAAAGTATGATCAAACGACAAATTCATTCGCTTTCAAATACCTATACCCATAAGAAAAGCGCACATTCACTACAAATCATCCAACGTCATAGCGATCCAAATAAAAACATAAATATATAAGCGACACCAGCATAAAAGCGTAACTGGCACGACCGCAGAATTTTCAACGTCAATTAAAAAAGAGAAAAAGGAAGAAATCAAACGCAGCTTCATTCAACACGAGGCAAGGAAATGCGAGTCGACGGGTCGCGGCGCGCGAGAAAAATAAGCGACGACGAATAAAAAAAAAGAAGAGAACTCGGGAGCTTTTTTTTGGGCGTAGAAAACACGATCTTTTTGCCGCTCAGCTTTGTGTATTCAGCGAGCTGGAAAATCGTCTGCCTACTTTTTGTCATTACGCGACTTCGTTTTAATTTGCGCGAGGCGTCTAAAAAAAATTTCCGTGCTGCAACGTCGCGAAGCTTAGAGAGAGAGAGAGAGAGAGAGAGAGATACCTTTACGTTTTTGTACCGAGGAGACTCGGCTTTTTCTTTATTCAAATACTCTTTCGATGTTAATTATTGCGCAAGATGGAGTACGCAATATTTAGAATTTTTCGCGATCTTCTTATCGATAAAATTACCATCGTCAAGCACTTTATTATTCGCAATAAAACTCGAACTTTTATACGACTCAACGTGTAAAACCATTCAATTCACTCGACCCGCAATAGTAATAAAACCATATAAAAAACCAGTATCACCCACACACTTCGCTCTCAATGCAACCTTCAAAACTTTCTTTTTTTTTCTCTCATTCGCGAAACTCAATCGCGCATCGTTCTTTCATCGAATATGAAATTATACACACCGTCGATCCATGGCGCCTCGATATCGCAAAAAAAAAACTATTAAAAAAAACAAGTAGTTTTTTTCTTCGCGAAATATATCCTCGGTACTACCACAGATGTATCTATACATAAATCACGAGCGTGCAATATGTATCAGGTGTAATGGGGCATTTTATGCGCTATGACAGGCATAAGCAGCATCAGCATCAGCAGCAACAGCAGCCGAGTGAATGCTATTACGTATACATATATCTATATGTATACCAGCATCTTGTGTCCTACGGCCTAATACCCACGGCTTTGCCTATACGCACTGAGACAACGAGCTGCGGTGACTTATAGCGTCGCGTGTGTAAACGCTAAATAAGATTGATAGCCGCGGTGCTGCAACGACATGGGAAATACACTTTTAAGAGTGCGTATTATATGAGTTGAATAATATTTTATCGAAAGTGTATTAAATAAAAAAATTTTTTTTCTTGCGCATCGGCGAACGAGTAATTGACGAGGCGATGGATATACCGGAGATGGAGGTATATTATGGACTAGTATACATGTCGGATGTATAAGAGGCGCGTTTCCGCGGCAAATGCGGATAATTCGGAAGCGAGGGTGTGTGTGTTAGAGAGCTCACTTTCCGCGTCTAGGCCCTTCTGAATCAATTTGCATAATTTACGAGCGGCATTTCGAGCTTGCCTGTCTCGCTCTATACTTTGTCCATCGTAAGGGATATGCCTTGTATCTTATAATCGTGAGCACGGTTGCGCGCTATAATTGATTAATTTAATTTTGATGTCTTGTGGGAGACGAAGCGATGAAATTTAATTTGAGTGACGGTTTTTTGTGAGGAGTATAATTGAGAAGTGCGGGTCAAATGTTTCTTAAGAGTTTTTTTTTTATTACTAGAGATAATTTTCGATTGAAATTAATTGCAATTGAATGGGTTTCGACAACATGCATCAAGAATTTTGGTGTCTCATGGTATAAGACGTAAATTTTCGAGTTTCGATTTTCGTCTGCAAGAAAGAAGTACGACAAAAATATTTTCATTTTAGTTTTTGAACAATAGCCTTTGACTGTACATATTGTTACTTTTATAGATAGTGTTTTTTTTTTTCATTTCTCAAGGTTGAATTAACAAAGACTTTAACTGGCGGCGCGATCAATAATTTAAAAAGAATATTCAGTCTATCATTTTCAACTTCACTTACAAGTAAGTTCGTTTAATCAAATAATTTTCTCTATAGATGGCACACTTGCGTTTCAATGTACGTTTGCAAGCGACTTTTATGACTATATAACAAATAAATATTCCTACTCTATTCTGAACAATACCTTTCGTCATTTCAAGACAATATATAGTAAAAATCTTCTTTGGTCTCAGTCTTTCAACCATTTTTTCATCAGTAGATAGCTAAATAATTTATTATATCTCACAAGCTTTAAAATTTGATATTGCATAGTATATGAGCGTGCATAAATACGTGAAATTTCTCTAGAGCACGGATTGATTAAATAAACTTTTGTTCCTTTGTCTCTTTATAACATTCGACGTGCTACGCAGACGATTTCAAATTTGCAAAATTGGTATATGAGCAATTCCACAAAAAAACTGCCATAATTCGGCACCGTTTGTCCGAATTTTCATATTAGAGGCACGCGCT
>JAWWMK010033370.1:0-13362 GCA_035047105.1 Galeopsomyia nigrocyanea
TGCTGCTGTCCCTTTTCCTCTCGATTCCGATATTCGATTTCGTAACGGATTTTGCAGAGAGCAAAAACCCCGTTACAGCCTTAACTACGAGCAACCCCGAATTAAATTATATCTACGGTTTCTATCACGTAAAATGAAGGAACCTTTTAATTTACGAATCTATAAATAATTATCTAACCATTTTATGACCATTTATATTCGGTTATTTCAATAAAAATCAATAATATCGACCTCTAACGTCTCATATCTATGCCTAAACTACTAAAAACCATGAACTGCAGTGTATTAGCGGCTTCTATGACTTAAAATGAAGCACCCTTTTCTTTTTCGAATGGATAAATAATTCTCTAACCTTTTTATGGCCTATAGATCTTGATACATAATTATCTAAGGTTTTTGTGGAAGCTATTTCGATAAAAGTCAATAATATCGAGCTGTATCTATCCCCATAAGTATTGCATAGAAAAGTCAAAAAGACGAGGGGAATACATAAAATAGGAAGCTGATTGCATTTTTCTGACTCTCTCCTCCTTATCGCAGAGCCGAAAGTTTCTATGCACGCTACGTTTGATCATATTCTCGCCACTGTTAAACCAAAAGATGTGGCGTGGCGATTCCCGGAATTGTAGGTCTGGCCCTATGTTAGTTTTTCCTATACAACGTGTTAGCATATCTCTATTAGAATTTCGGCCAGCATTCTCTCAGCTTGAACTCGAATAAAGTTTTGAAATAAGAATACGATCAATTATATCTCTATTTCTTCTATTTTATAAAGTTATTTTACGGGAAAATTTCGAAAATTCACAAGACGGCTCCGACGTTACAGTATTTTGTTTATAAACTGAAAGATTAGAAATACATCAATTCATATAACTGTATATTAGTATACACATTATAAAAGTCAAACCTATAATGTCTTCTTAGAAAAAGATGGTACAAAATAAATTAATTTTGGAAAGAGGGCCCTTCCGATAAATAAAACGTTCCGCTTTTGCGGTTTTTTTATCATTTTGTTTGTGTAGTCGTTTACCGGTATTTCTGTAATTTTCAAGATATTTTGTTCAAATTACGTGTATATTGTTTGCGTGCTACGATTGTGGCTTTTTATTTTTTTTATCGTGGGACTTATAGTACAGTAATAAATAATTTTTTTTCAAGTAAGCGAAAAGGTTTTTTTTCATCATTTTGTTTGCGTGGTCGTTTACCCCTGGCATTTCGGTAATTTTTAAGATATTTTTTTCAAATTTCGTGCATATGATTTTTTCGGTACTACGATTGTGGCTTTTTATTTCTGTTATTGTGGGAGTTACAGTACAGTAACTAATAATTTTTTTGTTTAAGCAGAAAAGACGCTTCTATTTCATTTTTTCATCACTTTATTTGTGTGGTCGTATCCCTCCAGCATTTGCATTATTTTTAAGATATCTTGTTCAAATTGGCTATGCATTATTACTCGTGTAATGCAAACTAACTTTTTCTACTGTAAGTGTGGGATTTATTGTACCGTAATTAATTTTTTTTTCAAGAAGCAGAAAAAATTGTTCATATTGTATTTGATCATTTTATTTTTCGTGTCATGTACCTTCAGTATTTTCATAATTCTCAAACTATATCTTCAAATTTGTGTGCATGAATTTATGTTGTTGTTATTTTTTTGATCTCTAACGGAAGAGGAGCTGTAGTTGCAGGAATATTTAATACGCGTGCAAACCGAGAGTGGACGAATTTAATGTCCTGTCGCGATGCTGCTTGCCAATGAATCAAGAAATCATCTGAAAATGATTCAATTCGGCATTCAATTAAATGGCTTTTTTCATTGAATCTTATTGCTGTTAAAACATAGTAATAAAAGAAAGAAGTGAACTTGTTGATTGAATTGCCGTACACAAGGAGCCCAAAAAAATTGCTTTGGTAGTACATCATCTGCGTTGACAGATTTAATCCGATTCGCAGCCGTCAAATATCGCGTTGGAGACTCATTTTTCTTTGTAGGCATGGTCTGGCAGCTTCGTCTCATGATTACGATATTGCACCGCAATTTCCATATCGCAGAACGGGAGTACCGTAAATCATGAAAAGTAAGGCCCTGTGCAGTACGGAAAAAATCACAAAGTATCTGTACATTTACTCAACTCATTATATTGTTTATTGAAGATCACCCTCCATGGTATATAAGTTGTAGGTTTAAAGCGATCTGAAGAGGGCTAAAGGTGTGGTTTTTCAAAAAGAAGAAAAACACTGGAGCACATTTTTTGTATGCAATGTTTCGTTAGCTAGTTCACTAACATCGTCAGGCGTAATAATCGTAGTACAAAATGACAAAATATATTCTACATTTTTATTCGGCAGACTACTCTGAGGCGACAGGTCTTCGTAAGACTGTGTCGCATAGTAGACTGTCTAATAGTCGATAGTCGATTTCTAAAATTAAATAAAAATAAAATTGGCTATTGCTTATCTGAATTTATCGTGCTATTTAAAAAAGCACGCCGGTAATGTAATTAGTTTACTAGTGAATTAATTCTGTCAGCATTACGTTCATTTCTATTATGCTAAAAAATTTCGTAAAAGTAACTAACATCATCCGAAAAGAGTATTTTTTCTACTATTTGTAGATCAAACAACAAAAACATTGAATAATGTATAGACCCTCAATATTATAAAAAGTATTCTACATATATACCATAAATGTAAAATCATATATAGTCTATATGCACAAAAAAACATAAAGATCATTAACTAAATTCATAAGAGTTTTTTAATTACAAAAATCTTCAAGATAGCAATCCGCCAATGCAATTGGCAGCATATTTTGCTTGTGACAGTGTTAAAATCACGTAAAACCACCGACATTGATAAAAACGAACATCTGACTCTTCGTGTTATCTTATTCTATTCGGTTTTCTGGATTTTAATAAGAAACGCAAAATGATAGCGATAATCTGACTTCAGAATCGAATTCTACAGCTCAAAATACGTCGGAAACCATATTTTTATTTTTTTTTATTTTGTAAGTAAAACAAGATAGAAACAATGTAAAAAATATATTTACTATTATATTTTCTATACTTGCAGTTGGTTTCGAGCTTTCTGCACGTTTGGTGATGAAACGTTAATTATATTTCCATAGGAGGTGTTTTCATTATGAATTGTACTTACGTTCATATTTTCCCAAAAATCAAGCCACGATTATAAAGCTTCAAAAAGCTATAGAAATCTTCATGGAATTATTTTCAGCATTATATGCTACTAAATAATATTTTTACAAACTGTTTGTAATAGAATAAAAAATTTTTCGTGATATTTCAATTCAATAAAATATGAGATTTATAAACAACTTTCAGCAAAGTTACTGGTTGTTGCTAATTTTGTCGACAAGATAGATTAATTTTTTTTCTCATCACTTTTATGTTTTTTTTTAGTTTTCATTCCTGAAATACGAAACAATTGTTTGAATATTGAAATGGGTAAAGCAATATATTAATATCTACAATTTTTCAGCCTATTCTAGATCTATGTGGATGCTGCCGCATTGTGAGTCAAGATGAGTTATCAAGATGCCACTTCTGTGATCAAATCATGTGCTTTCAATGTTTAGTACATTGTTCAGATTGTAATGAAACCTTTTGTCAAAACTGTTCCCTAGGATTGTGAGTATAATGTAGTAAACAATTTTCTATATAGTCTTTATTTGTCGAAGAAAGACAATTTTGTAATTTTTTAATACGCTATGACTACGCTTTATTTATAAAACAGATTTTTCTATAAATAGCCTATAAATATTTTTCATTGGCAATTTCTATTCGATGTCTAGAGTTCAATAACTGATTGATGAAATATAGCTGTTTCTAAATTAATTTTCATTCTCTATCTATTACTTGTAAATAGTCTGAGATAGATCAGTTCTTTATTTCAGCCGTGGGGTTGTACCCTGTGTGGTTTGGAGCAAAAATACATAGCAAAAATGACATGGCCATGCAAGCACAGCTTTTAACGCATAGATACACAGCATGAGAGAGATTTCAGATTTAGATTTAACTTTATTTTGCCGGTTTGCTGTAAAATCCCGTCTGGCGGAGGCTGAATAGTAAATAGTATGTTACAATAAATTTGACGGGTGAAGAATAAGTGGAGATTTGAAATTACACTAAAGCTTACAATTAAATTTAGATTTAACATGTGTTTGGTCAACGAAATTTAGAGACTACATTAAGACTTAAAATTAAGTAACGCATGGGTGAAACTTACAGTATTAACAACTTACAACTAATAACTTTGTAGGCGCTGCTTAGACGCTAGGCTGGGGCCCTGCTTAGACGCTAGACGGGGGTTGAATTAAGATGCCAGAGGATTGCTGGATAAATGGGAGAACAAGGGTGTGACCCTTTACCAGTAGGTGATCCCTAGAGCGTGAAAAGCAGCTTTATCTAGAGGGCCTTCTGGGCCCCCCCCCAGGGAATCAAGCTGGTTCCTTGAATATTATTAATTGCCGCAACTCAAATCCATTCACTGACTTTGTACGTATGGCATACAAGGGTAAACCATGCCTTCAGGTCAGGGAAGCGCTTATTGTCAAATTCATGGTTGCTAGTAGTTTAGGCATAGTTATGGGGCGTTAGAGGTCGATATTATTGATTTTTATTGAAATAGCCGAATATAAATGGTATAACGGGGTTTTGGCTCTCTGTAAAATCCGTTATGAAATTTTACTATAGAGTCCGAGAGGAAAGAAATGCAGCACGTTGCGGGCTCACAAGAGGGTTGCTCGAAGCCCGGCCCGGTCGCTCAGCAATGCCCCTTACCAGCCTATGCGCCCGCGGCGGCGTCTTTGTTCTCTAGCCGTGCTGAGTATCGCGAATAATAAATGCGTAGTCGCCGGTGCGGGGAATCGCAAGGGAAAGGGCTGAGAGTCAGGCGCGTAATAAAAATAGAGCCATTATGATAATCATAGATTTATGTAAAGAAAGCAAATAGAAAAGTACAAAAGTATCAAGCGAATGTCAAATCGCGTTCTGCGACACACGCTCGAGTTAACTCTTTAGCCGTTGGCTCTGGCATTTGTTGTGGCAGGCCAGTTGGCAAACACAGCCAAACCAATTTTTCACGACCTATGTTCATATAAGACGTATGTGTGGAATTTTGTGCTAAGCTTGATGTCAATCCAGTTGTTGAAAAAGTACTTATATTGCTTGATATTGTCGAAGAAGTACTGGAGGTATCCGTAGCTGGTGCGCTGTATACCGACGTCGTAGTCGCACAGCTTGTTGGTGTGACTATTGAAGAAAAATTTCTTTGGCTTGTGTATGCTGATACTTCCATGCTTTGTATAGCGTTTTGAGTGAGTCCCATTACTTGTGCTATAGTAGCGGGTGGGAAGTCATATGGTCCTCGTATGTGGGAGGGAACGAACGCGCGTGTAGTCGCGTTTAAACTTTGTCTATCAGCGAACGGATTCGTTGATTCTTCCAGCGCTCGCGACATTGTTACTATCGACAGCGTCGCGAATGTTGTTGCCAGGGACATGTCATCTAGACCTTTCCCCTGTGGCGAGCTTGCTGTGAAGTTTGGACTTGCTCCCGTTTCCTCTGACATACCCAGTTGTACCTCTTCTTCAAGATATGTCATAATGAACTCATCTCGCGAATCATCGGGCATAACGCTAGATTGTACGAACGTTATGCACAGATCGTCTCTTCTCTCTTGTGCAATCTCCTCATTATCAATCGTTTGAATAAAGTCGGCTGCCGTGTAATCACCACGCAGCCTTCTAAACAGTATGTCTCCACGCACCAACAATGGACCTTCTGTATGTAGTTCGAGCTATTCTAAAATAGTATCCAAATTCGCACTATCAATTTGTGCTATCCAATTTCTTACTTTTGCGTTCACTTCTCTCTTAAAAATTGACAAATCTTTGTCTAAATAATTGTCGTACGATTCCATTGTGAAGTGTCAATTAATTTAGACAATGAATTCAGAAAGAAAAAAAAAGTGATCAATTAACTTCTAAACCAAGCTAAATCAAAATTTAAGAATCGCACTTCGATAAATTTTAATTGATTAAATTTACTACAATGCTTTAAAAAGAACTAAAGAGCAAATTAAAAATTTGGAAAATTTTAGACCGCTGAACTTTACAAACAATAATCGCGCAAACGAATTATACTTTTTCGAGAGAAAAAAAAACATATATCCATACATGAGCGCACACTAATTACTAAAAAAAAACGATCAATTTTTTTTTTCCTTGCGAAGAAGACAAAAAAAAGATATTTCTAATAAAGCGATTTCACAAAAAAAAATAACTTACAAGTTTTTTTTTCCAATTTACAAGAAAAAATTAATTTCGCTTTAGTAGCATTCGACAGTCATACGATTGTATTGAAGTATACGAAGTAGCGAAAAAAAAGAAGTGTCAACACACTGTAGCGCTCAGCATACACGCGCGTCGTATCTTTATACATTCATACAAAGCTCGCGCTCGCCACGCTCTAGTGTATCACACGCATACGCGACTATATATATATATATATATATATATATATACATCCGCTACACTCATCCAATTCGTATCATACCACACTACTAAATGAAAAAAACTCTTTCTAAAACACTCTGTAATCGAAAAGAAAAAAAATTATTTTCGCTTTTAACAGTAATTATTTACTATTGCGCACACGCATTAAAAAAAACAGATACGCTTTTACACAGCATACCCCCGCTCAATAATAGTTTAACACACCTGCACACAAAACATCTCACATACTTTATCGTTGAATCTTAGCTCTCGTAGGTCACGTTTACAAATTTTTGATCAGTCGGTAACGACATTCGCTGCCTCTACCGGCTTCGACGAAAAAGTCGAAACGAAGAGAAAAGAAAAATAATACGATTTTCTTTCTCTGTCACACTCACGCACAAAATTTTGGAGCTCTTGAAAGCGAGCGCTTTATTTATGTCGCGCGCGGCCTGACTTTCTCGCATGTAGACAATCGCTCGACAAGTTCACACTCGCTCGCGACACGCTGCTAACAAAGACAAATTTCCGAGAAATCGCTCGACCCTACTTTTCGAAATTTTTCCACTTTTCGCAATTTTAATACGGCATAAAAATTCCCCAAACGGCAGGGCGCCAAATATAACGGGGTTTTTGCTCTCTGCAAAATCCGTTATAAAATTTTACTATAGAGTCCGAGAGGAAAGAAATGCAGCACGTTGCGGGCTAACAAGAGGGCTGCTTGAAGCCCGGCCCGGTGGCTCAGCAATGCCCCTTACAAGGCTACCAGCCTATGGGCCCGCGGCGGCGTCGTTATTCTCTAGCCGTGCTGAGTATCGCGAATAATAAATGCGTAGTCGCTGGTGCGGGGAATCGCAAGGGAAAGGGCTGAGAGTCAGGCGCGTAATGAAAATAGAGCCATTATGATAATTATAGATTTATGTAAAGAAAGCAAATAGAAAAGTACAAAAGTATCATTACGCACGCATTGAGAGAGATAAGCACCGTCAAGCATAGAGAGTGAGAGGGATCGAGATGGTACTTACATCGTGAAGCTTGATATTTGGCTTGGCTCTCGATCTCGTGCGCTCGCAAAAGGAAGTCGCGTTCCTCGCCTATAGGCCTATTTCTCGTCAAGGTCAGTGTTTGGGATATGACGAAGGTGGGCGGCGAACGTGCCAACTCACCAGGTGCATACCCAGTTGCATAGTTATTTCTCACAGTGCACAGTCACGGAGTCACGAGCACTGCACCCACACGCGACGCGAAATCGCAAGAAGATTAACAATAATCAATAAGTAAAGGAACGAGGTGACAAAATCGGAGAAGCCAAGACGGCGCGAAGAAGAAATGCTATCTCAAACGCACGTGTGTTCGACGCAACAACAGAGCTAAGATTGCCGGCCGGCGACGTTTCTCTCTCTCTTGTCCGTGCGTGTCGCTACTAATTAGTAACCAATCAGGGTAGTCAAATACCATACGCGCGCGACTATATGTGTCTCTCTCTCTCTCTCTCTCTCTCTCTCTGTTGTATACATCGCCGGGTAGTTGACTGCTCTCTCTCTCTCTCTCTCTCTCTCACTTACCTTTGCTGCTATAGCTATATACATAGAAAAAACAGGTAGTGGTACAAAATAAAATGATATAAAATTGAAAAATAAATTCATATTTTTGGTAAGAGGGAGAGAGACATAACGAGTGATCTAATACTCGTTATAATGGTCATAAAATGGTAAGATAATTATTTATCGATTTGGAAGTAAGAAGGATCCTCCACTGTATATTATAGAAGACGTAGATTTAGTTTAATTTAGGGTTGTTCTTAGTTTACGTATAGATGTGGGGTGTTTGAGGTCGATATTATCGATTTTTATTGACATAGCCGAATATAAATGGTCATAAAATGATAAGATTATTTATCGATTCGGAAATGAAAAGGATGCTTCATTTTACGTCATAGAAACCGTAGATATAATTGTATACATGTTTGCTCGCAGCTTACGCATAGATGTGGGGCGTTAGAGGTTGATATTATTGACTTTTATTGAAATAGCCGAATATAAATGGTCATAAAATAGTTGTATAATTATTTATCGATTCGAAAATGAAAATGGTCTTTCATTTTACGTCATAGGAGCGGTTGATATAATTTCAATCATGGTTACTAGTAGTTTAAGCATAGTTACAGGGCGTTGGAGGTCGATATTGTGGTAGGCGTTTTAAAGTTATTAAGTGATGTTTGAATAAAGATTGAATGATAAATAATATTTAATCAATTAATTAATAAAAAGGTAATCAAGCCCCAAACTATTAATCACTACCGTATGGGGTTCAGAAGGAATCCCGAGTTACTTGCTTTGTAGGACTGCAGGAATAATTGAATAATGTGCTTAATTAGATTTTTCACTGACAGGGAACCTCGCGAGGTGTGCGCCTCCGATTTTGATGAAACTTGAATATGTTAAAGAGCATCAAAAAACATTAGACACGTGTTTTTTTTTATCGGCCGAAAGGGGGTTTGAGGGGGTATAAACCGCTTCCGAAGTTTGCGCTCAAAAATCGTTTTTTCTTATAAAATATCTCGGAAAATAATTACAATTTGCGTTGTAGCCAGGGTGGTGAATTGTTTTGGGGCTCGCATTTTTAATAAAACCGCGCGATGTGCCCTTCGCTGTTTCCCGGCTTTCCTCCCCGCATCGGAGTGTCTTGGCCTCGGCTGCTCGTCGTGCGGTGAGTTGCATGGCTCCAGGGCGCGTTGGTGAGGAAGGGTACGAACGAAAATAAGGTGCTCGGCGAGCAAACAGTAAATATTTTGAATTGGTCGCGAGACGTCGATTCTATGTCTTCGGACGAACAGAATGGAAAGCTATACTAACTAAGTTGCGCGGTGTGTATGAGGCGCAAGAGGCAGAGAGAGATCCACGGATCCTCCCGCTCGGCGGCTGTCGCTGCAGCACCTTGCGCCACTCGAAGCGACAAAGTCTCTCTTCGCTGGAAAAGCGGCGGCCACGGAATATTGTCCTGTGGCTCGTTTTAATCCAGCAAAGCGAACTCTGCCGTTCGGAAGCTCCGAGGTTGAGAGGGTCTCGAGGACGCCTTCTCTGGCACTCTTGGCTTTTGGAGTCGAGCTGACTCCCACACCTTCTCTCTCGGTGGAGGGTGTGCGGGGTCTTATATTACATGCGCACGGGTGGGTGTATCGCTGATTCCCACCTCGCGCAAATCGTCGAAAAGTATTTGGGCCAATCGCTCGAGGAGTTTTCCTACGCATGGAAAAATCCTCTGGCGGGGCCTTTTCGCATTGCAGTTTTCCGAGAACGAGGGAGGCGCAAGAGCGATTTGGCAACGCGGCCGAAATCGAAGCAAACAAGTGCGCACTTGAGCTCGGCGAGTTTTATAAACTTATGACTCGGACGTGCTCTCGACGATCGAGAGCCGTCATAATTCTTCTCCCGGCGAAAATAAAGTAATCGAGCTAATGGAAAAAAAAAGAGAAGTTGAATAGAAAATATAGTTCTCGTTGTTTCGAGAACAACACGACAATAAGGAGGAATAAACGTGGCACCACTGCACACGTGTTTTCGGCTTATTGGGGCTTAGGCCCATTATCTTCGGTGCGCGCGCGCGCGCGCGCAAAGAGAGAAAGTATATTACTCGGTCGTATACGGCGAGTAGTAGGAGCTCGGCTCGTCTCTCTCTCGGCGCGGCGACACTGTACGTACCCGGCTGACGAGCGGGGCAATAAATCAGCAGGGCTCGGCGCTGGCGCGGCGGAGGGAAGCAGGCGACGAAAGTGAAAGAAAAGGAGAGTTTATATTTTCCCTCCTAGTTAAGAGGGAAAATATATGCTCCGATTTTTATTTGGCTTCACAAAAAAAAAAAAAAAAAAAAGAATGCTGGCCTTCGTCAATTTTATCGGTAAAATCAACGCCATAATATTTTTTATGAAAAGACAATCATATGAGCAGTATTTTTGTTTCGGAGGGTTACATCCCTTATATTTTTTTCATAAAAAAATGAATATTTCATCACATTTTTTTTTATAGAAAATGCTTTCAAATCATAAATTTCTATTAATATTGACGTTGGAACAAATAAATATCAAGTTACGCTTTCTGCCCTTTAGGGGGTGAAAACCACCCCCAAAGTTTGCGCTCAAAAATCTTTTTTTTTTAATATCTCGGAAAATAATTACAGTTTATTAGTAAAATCAACGCCAAAATATTTATTATAAAAAAACAATCAGGTGGGCAGTATTTTTGTTTCGAAGGGTTGCATCCTTTATCTTTTTTTAGTAAAAATATAAATATTTCATCACATTTTTTCATAGAAAATACTTTCAAATCATAAATTTCTATTAATATTAATGTTGAAACAAATAAATATTCAAGTTACGCTTCCCGCCCTTTAGGACTTTTGCCTAAAATTTCATTGAAAGGGTAGTTATCCCTAAATAAAATGTACGTTTACGAAACTAAATTTCACGTAACTTTTCCATTTTGGGACTAATATATACTGTAAAAAACTAGGTATTGTGTGCCACTGTCCAGACTTTTTTTCTGACCATCGAAAATGAGTTTTGCAACCATGCGAAGGCAGAAACCTCTATTCGCTCATGGTGCATACTAAATTTTTTATCGTATGTTATGTATACACTTGTATTATATATGCTCAACAAATGATGACGATGAATTGAAAGTTTATCTTATTTTTAGCCTACTGGCTACTCGCTCATTAAAGTATTTTTTTATTGTAAAATAAATAAATAATAAAAAAGTAACTCCATATATAAAGTTGAAGACGTTTAAGAATAAAAATCAAACTGTTCCAAGATTTTAAAATCAATAAAATACTTGATGAGTTTATTACTTAAGAATGAATTTACGCAGTCATTCATTGCAATTTGATAAAAGTAATATCATAGATAGGCATTATCAGTTTTGTCATCAAAAATAAAGTTGTTTATTTTCATGTTTGTATAAATAGTGAATAATCATGAATCTGACGTGAGTTTTGTTTTGTCAACTCTAATTTTAAACGTTGTATTATCGACCAAAACGTTTGAGTTTGGAATATAAACAAGATATGTACGAGAAGTATAAATCATTTATGAGTATGTACGTACTTATCGAGGCTCTGATAATGAATCATTTATGGAAGTAGTCTGTAGCCAACTAGTGCCTTGTGTTCTTTTCTCCAGTGAATCAAAGAATTATTACTAGTTATATTTTTAAAAAGAATTCTTATTACGTTCTATTTTTGCAATAGTATTTTGTCATATTATTTTATAATTATCTACTTTTTATAAACGTTATATTTTCTATCAAAATATCTGTGCTTCGTGATATACTATTTACTTAACTATTGTAAACAATTCTATTATAATAAAAGTATAAAAATGCAAATCAATGCGATGAACGTGATACAAATTTTACTGGCAACATTTCAAACAATGAAAATACCAGAATCTTCTGTCAATATAGGTGAAATGGAATTGGCCGAAAACTTTATAAATATTTTACTATTATCAATTGATGAAATGCATGCAATAGAAGCAATACAAGAAGAAACCTTATATTTTCAAGAAGAATTTAAAAATTATGAAGCAAACGCTGTTGAAGATGATATATGGGACAAAAATAAAGAAGATTCAGATACCTGTATAGAAGATTCAGATGAATTGAGTCATGATTATAAAACAAAAGCTGTTGAATACTGGAGATCGAGTAAAAGAAAAAAAAATTTAAGTACTGAAATTGTACAAAAGAGATCTTAATTAGTTCATTCAGCTCGACAATTACGGCGATGGGCGGGTCAGATCAACAAACGTGGAACTTATAAAGAAAAACTAACAAAAATTAGTGAGTTTACTTTGCAAAACTTCAAAAATGCTATTGATTCAGGTTTTATTGTACATGATATTGATATTCGGAGATGGGCTTTACAAGCCAAAAAAGAATTGAAATTTGATGATGTCAGGTTTAAAGCTTCTGATACATGGTTGTATAAATTTTAAAAAGTCCATCGAATAGTAAGTAGGAAAATAAATAAATTTGTGAGAAAAAGTGCTGTAGAGTTAAAGATATCTATAAATGAAGAATCCGCCTAATTTGTATGAGAAGTAAAGCCATATATAACAGAATTTGGAGCTGATAATACGTATAATGCTGATCAAATTGGATTTCAACTAGAAATTTACACAGGACGTACATTAACCGAAAAAGGCAAGTACGCAGTTGAATGTGTAGTTCAATCCGTTTTTTCAACTACGCATAGTTATACCATTGTACCTACTATTAGAGTTGAAGGAAAATTACTTGCTCCACTTTTTATAGTTTTGAAAGAAAACAAAGATGAGTTTGGACCAATTTTTACGCAAAATTTATTCACTCCTGATAACACATACGTTATGGCCTCCAAATCTGATAAAATGACATCAGGTAATAACTATCTTACAATTAATCAATTATAATAAAACACATGAATACAAATAATTTTTAATGAAGGAACATTTTAATTGTACAGAACATTTCAAAAAATGGTTGGAAAAAGTATTTTTTCCTAATGTTGGACAAAGAAGTGTATTACTGTTGGATTCATGAAGTGGGCATTGCATAAAAGCTGTAGAAGAAACCAAACCAAGAAATAAAGAAATAAAAATTCTTAAAATTCCAAAAGGAACGGCTGGAAAAATACAGCCTCTAGACGTATTTGGGTTTCGAATTTGGAAAAATTTTGTTAGACATTTTTCAAACAGTGTGATTTTAATGAATAGTGATATCTTTTCCTCCTTCCTCCCTTATACATTTCGAGAAATGTAAACTGGTAAGCGAGTAGGTAGAAAATCGTCGCCAGTCTAAACTTGC
>JAWWMK010033381.1:0-13362 GCA_035047105.1 Galeopsomyia nigrocyanea
AAAATCTATTTGAACAACATAAAATAATGATAATGATTTTTAGAAAATTAAGAATTAATCATGATGCTCGTCATGATTATTATTCAGATTCCAGAATACACTAATCATTGGATGAATTAGATATAAATTTTTTGTTCTAGCTACTCTTTTAAATTATTTATTTAGATTTTTCGCTTAATTGGTTAATAATTTTATTCCCCACAACTGACGCAGAATATAATTTAGAATGGATATATGTATGAAAAAATTAATTTTACACTCTAAATATTTTTTTACTTAATTCTATAACCTTAATAAAATTATGTAAACATATACATTTATAAATACATTTGAATGAAAATTAGCATTTCCTTTACATTGTTTAAAATTAAAAAAAAAAACAAGCATTTCATAGATTATGAAAATGTACATAGATAATTCCAGAATTATAATACGGAACAAGGCGCAAGCGCAAAGCGCAAGGCTTAAGGCGCAAGGCGCATATGTAGATACATACATCCTCACACCGACTTCTGAGTAGGCGATCATTGAAATGATGTATTTCTCGGTATCAATGTCCATACCGTCATAGGCACAAAACACTATACTTAAGCTCTTATTTGAATTGACGATCGTCCTGACTTTTTTCTTCTCATAGATTATAATGATTAACACTCTATACATAAGCT
This sequence comes from Galeopsomyia nigrocyanea, assembly GCA_035047105.1. Taxonomy (NCBI): domain Eukaryota; kingdom Metazoa; phylum Arthropoda; class Insecta; order Hymenoptera; family Eulophidae; genus Galeopsomyia; species Galeopsomyia nigrocyanea. The sequence continues at coordinate 669 of JAWWMK010033381.1, forward strand.
CTTATTTGAATTTACGATTATAGAAACATTTTCTTTTTATATGGATTGTCTTGGCGAGATGAATTTTTCCGATTCATTATCATGCAACATAAATGTAACTTTATTAAAAGAAAAGCTTTCTATAACGGAAACGAGTAAGCAGAAGACTGAAAGAAATTTTTATAAAATAAGTGTTTGGCTAACGAATTAATTTTTCGATAATAATTCTTTGTAATAATTGTAGAACTGATATTCACTCAGTTATTTATATTTTTCGACTGAAAATGTAGGAAGAAAATACTGATGCTTTCACAATCGCATTCTTGCTCAAGATAAACTGTCTAGAAAATGAGTAATAATACTTGATGTACGAAATGCAGATAAGAAACAGCCAAACATTATATAAAATATTTTTGGATAAATATTCGAATTATATTTCCGTTGCGTACTACGTATTTATATCTTAACAAAAATAGTAAAATAATAATACTACACACTCAATCAATATCCATCGAAACTGATGAAAGCTTTTTTTAAATTAAATTATATATGTAAGTGCGTATTGTATCGATTTATACATTCCAGAATAATTAATCAACTATAAACGTGCTACGTTTTTTTTTTATAAATTTTTTCGTTCATCACACTTTCGATTACGTAAATGTTTTGAATTACGTAGGATTTGTTGTATGATTAATTAGATGAATATTCAGTAACTCATACTATCGTTCTTATAATCCTCCTTATAAAAAGGTGAACCTGAAAAAGTGAATCCAGATTATTCGTGATTTAATTGACTGAAAGATGGTTACGTGATCTGCTTTAAGGAAGTACTCTAGTCGGTCTATAGTATGTGTATAATTTAAAAAAAAAGTTGAAAAAAATTATTACATGGTGCCAAAATGTTAAAAGTACATTTTAAACTATTGTAATTTGCCATAAAATTTAAAAAATAAACAATTGCAACAACAATACAAACGCCCAAAGTATGCGGTATACAGCATATACTATAGTAAAACCATTAAATTTCATGTTTTCAATAAAGTTTACGGCATAACTACACCGGCAAAAATTTTGAAAAAAATATATGATAACTCATCGTTTCATTTAGTTATGGTTGATTTTTTAAGTTGACCTTGAGTTTTCTTCAATAGTTTATACTAAAAAAACCGTAGTTTCTGCGCACCAGTCCCATTGCTCGCGTTAAAATTGGTCAAAGATCAATCATAACTGACAAGCTTGCAAATATGAGCAGTCGATTTATAATTTTAGTTGGATGTAAATGTGACAAGAATGGTACTCCAGAAAATAAGTACCTCGCAAGGGTCGTGTACAACTGTAGTTTCCATTAGTGTAATGGAACACGCAGCAGGTAGTGATGTGACTATGTGACGATGCACCAGGTAGAGCTTGCAGCCGTGGAGAAGCCGTTCATTGAGCAACGAGTCAGGGAATCATGCACGAGCGCTGAAAGAGTAGCAGGTCGGATGACTATTAGCAGATTTTGAAGGTCTTGAAGATAGACGATACGCAATCGACAATGCCATACTCTAAGGCAACTTGAAAATCTACACAACTACGCAAAAAGTCACAAAAATTTTGACACAGCGACGCTCGCACATTAAAGACAGAAAAGAAAAATATAGAAATGCCAGTAAAATTAAAACTTTAACCGCAAATTTTCGTGCGAAAAAGACGATTTAACAGGAGCGATCAGAAAACGCGTGCGCATGATTCGAGAGAGAGAGAGAGAGAGAGAGAGAGAGAGAGAGAGAGAGAGAGAGAGACAGAAAAAAAAGAAGAAGAGCAGCAAAATTCATAACGAGTTTGTTATTTATAAGCAGTCGCGACACACGCAGCATTCAAGTTTCTTAACGAGAAACGCCTGGCAAAACTTATCCTCAGCGATCGCCTCATAAATCTCAATTTCTCGCTTGCTCGCTCGCGCGCGAGTTTCTATCTCGCGCCCCTTGGCGCCTTATCAATCATAATCGTCACATAATCAATGCATCCTGCAGCAACAGCAGCAGCGGCAGGTAAAACGTATGCGACAGGAGCCGGCTCCGCGACGCGCACGTATATACCTCATTTTTTTTTTTTTCCTTTCCATTCTTTTTGCGGGGCTGACACTCGTCGGGCGATAAACGACGTCGACATATAAGGCGCGCACACGCGGGCGCGTGCAATAAGAGTCTGAAACGACGGCGACACGACGAGATATAGCAGTAAGTGGACGAGTAGTAGTAGTAAAGGAAGCGAGCAATGTCAACGGCTGTGAGCCGCACATGGCGCCCAGAAATCACACACACACATACTACGTCACTCGCGCGCAGACGTTCCGGCGATCATTCAAATAGCTCGCATTTGCGGGGGGTCGTAGTCGCAGTCGTAGCTTTATCCACCAACTCGATTCCGATTGGATTGCACACAGACACACACCCGCGCACGCACCACACACACATGGGATTTCTCCTAGATTGCATGAGAATGCGACGGAAGGCGTGTTGCTAGTAGGGAGAAAAAAAGAGTTATGAAGACAGATGGCGCAAAAAAAAGGTATAAAGCACTCGAGCTACCGAAATGAAGCGTTTTCGGCACTTTTAATTTTTGCCCGTCTAGGCATGGTGGTACGGGGGGTATACCTTTACTTTCTCGTTTACCAAGGATTTCGACTCGCTGATCTTCGCTCGTTTGCCGAATATATGAAAGAAGTTTTTTTTTCACAGACAGAACTTGCTCATTCGGGAATACGCGCGGCAGACTTGGTTTTTCGTGATCAAATATAGTTTTATCGGATATTGCATTTTGGAATAAAATGGTGTGTCGGGCGTGCGTGTCGTTGTAGCTAATAATAAAGCAATTTCGTCATTGTTGATTAGCGAGAGATTGGTAAAAGCCAAATATAAATCCATCAAAATGTAAGGGGGCTGTTGTGTCCCGCGCGTTAAAAAGCATGACTCAGCTGACGTCGCGTTAGCGTACAATCGTTGCTGGGAGATCTATCGCTAGCGAAGTAGAATTGAGAGCATATTACCAAGTAAAAGCAGTAACTTTACGTAGCGAGTAGCAGACATGTTTCATCGCGGAGCCCTATGTATATAATATATAATATAAGGTTCTCGCGAGTGAAAAATCGAGACACGCGCTCCCGATCGTGCAGGGACAAAAGAGAGCCGAGACAGAGAGGAATCGCCGAGAGGATAGATAGATAGAGAAGCGAGAGAGACCGAAGGGGGGTAACACCGTAGCAAAAGTTAATCTCAAAGTCGTAATCTCGCGAGGCTGCTGCTGCTGCTGCTGCTACCGGGAGAGAACAATAGCTATATATATATACATATAGCAGTAGCCTGCCATCGACTTGATATAAATCGGTAATATAACCCAAGTAATAAAAGCTCGAGCTTGCGAAGCTTGCGCGAGCGTGCGCAGCCTATATACTCTTCGCGTTATTTTTTTTTCCTCTCCCTTAGCCCTCTTAATTTCCAGTTCCCTGATTTTTATTGTTGCAAATGTATAATAAATTCCGTCGGTTGTGCGCGCGAGCACACAGAAGCCGTTAGTTAACGCTGCTATCGCCGCGCGTTTTGCCTTTTTACACGTCGTTTGAAACGACGCTTGATTTGTCCCCGGGACACGAGAGCAGCGAGAAAAAGACAGACAGAGAGAGAGAGAGAGAGAGAGAGAGCCAACACGGTTAACGACTTATATACGCGCGACAAAAGTTTTTACGCGAGCTGTCGCGCAACAACTCGCTATGGTTGTGTAGTGTATATATCGTCCTCCTGCTCCTGCTCCTCCCGCGCGGCTTATTGCGTACAAGTGGATGGGCTTTTATTATACAGGCGTGACGAGGCGATAAAAGCGTAATGAAAACTTAATGATACTTAGTGCTTTTGCTGCTATTACGCTACCGTTTCTGTGCTCTGCTGTATGCGCACGATTGCGTTATGGCTTGCTGTTTATATGTGTTTTCATGACACCCTTATTACGCTGTTTTATTTATTAGTACTTTTATTATTATTACTGTCGTGCACTTTGCTTTTTTTCTGATTGAAAGCAACTATTTATTTGATGCGGGTAATCACATTATATTATTTAATTTAGTAAACAATTTGTAAATACGTGTGAGCACGAGGCATAAAGAAGCCTCTTTGAATATGAGTTCTGTTAGTTATTTTTCTAATAATTTTATGGTTTTCTTTACATCGCATTCACTTCGGATTTTTCAAAATTGTATTAATAATTTTAAATAGAATGTAACTCAATCACTGTCACGTTTTCTACGCAACTCTCAAGGAAGTTGAACGATTTCTTGTTACTCCATTACGTAAAGGGTACATTTTTTTCCAAATCATTTGACAGATTAGGGAAAAAAAATCATAAGTACCCTCTGAATGGAGAAATTCGAGATAGTGCAAAATAAATTTATATTTTTCGAATAAAATTAACATTTTTAAATTTAACCTTATAAAAAATTCATTTGTTAATTAAAAAAAAAAATATATATATATATTACCCAAAAAAATAAGACTCGATACTTGTAGCAATATCTAGGAAATTGCAAGAGACAAACTTTCTTACATGATTTAGTTATTTTGCCATTAATTTATAGGATTTATCAGTGAAAACGAAATCAATAAATGATTGATTCTCGCAATTATGGGCGATTAATAATAAAAGAAAAAAATATATATTGATTTGCGGTTGAGCTACTTGAATATTGAAAATAATCATAAAATATTAACGTTATAGATCGCACGTATATATAGCAAGGTAATCCAGTATTGCAAGATCTGGAGGAAAGCCAATTTAAAAGAAATATGGAAAATCGGAAAGCTATAAATAAATTACAGCTCTCTCTCCCTCCCTCGCTCTCTCCTAGCGATATATAATATATCCCGTCTAGGATCATATATATACGTAGGTAGCGATCGAATGACGGTTCCGTCGTCGTGACTAGAGTGCGACCCATATATATATTTGGACGACGATTCGGAAGAGCCTGCAGGCCGTATAGCGATCGGCCTGGCGTTGATCTTGCGAGTAAACAGCCGTGACAAGCTTAACTTGTCACTCTCGGGGAAACGATCCACTCACGCGGTTGCCGCCGCCGCCACCGCCACCGACGACGAATTCGAGCCCGTGACAATCGATATTCCTCTCGACTCCGAGCGAGAGCTTCTGCCGCCTGCCTTCTTGATCCACTCGGAAAATGTATGTACTCAACTGCGACGACAAGCAGACAGCAGATATAGTATATATACATTTCGTCTACCGCTCGACGCCACGTATATCGCTGAATCCCTAATTAAGGAAATGTCGACAAGCAAATAATTTTGTCAGACGTCGAAATTTTCATTCGCTTTTTGCTTGTTCAGTTTCCGCTGTCGATTCGATGAATTTTTTATTAATCATACCGCGGTCGGCTGATAAGTATAAATTCCAATTTGAGAACGTATTATATTATGTATACCGGGTATATCCGCTTTGTCGTCGTCGCGAGAGAGAGAGAGAGAGAGAGAGAGAGAGAGAGAAAGAGAGAGAGAGAGAGAGAGGCTCATACGACGATATGTATATGCATTTTCAAACAGATTCATTATATAACGGAATGAGCTTCGGTGCACGAGTTTCCGCTGGTATAATATTGATCATTCGCTATATCAAAGCTAAACTTTAATATTGAATTGGAGCAGTCGAGTCATGGAGCTGCTCCTATATTTATAGTTTAATTTCATGAAAATTTTCGTTATTTCTAACTATATAGAAGAACATTGCTATAGAATCTAATTTGCAGGTAATGTGATCGGAAGGAACGGTTACTTAAATAAAATATTCATTCCGTGCTATTTATTTTTATGAATAAATCAATATTATACTTCGCGAAAATTTGATTGCCATTATTTTGATTAACCGCGCATTTGAACACCAATTTTTCCATTGAAAACATAAAAAAAATGAAGCTTGAGCTTTCTCCAACCACTGTTCAACCCTTTCCACGCAAAGCCCATTATTGGTTTTCTACGAAGAGTAACTGCTCTATTGAATGAAGCTCAGAATCACTGTGGTTCACTAAATATTTGAATAAATTTTTTTCTCAAATTACCCGACGTAAAACCTAAAATGAAAAACACACAGCCAATTTTACTCAGTAAGGACACATCGTAAAAAAATGGAATATATATAATAAAGAATGAGTAAGTGGCTCATATACATCACAGTCCTTTGACTCTACATAATACGAGGCTAATAGAAAAAAAAATCGATCAAGTGTTCTCTACGCTAGCGTGTAACCCTCTACAATAGGTGGTTGGTACAAGGTCCATTAGCCATCATCGGCATCTCGTCGTTTACGCTCGGGCATATGGCGGGTTACACAAACGTATATACTTATAAGTATAGTACACAGCAACGTGTCGAGGGAGAGAGAGAGAGAGAGAGAGAGAGAGAGAGAGAGAGAGAGAGAGAGAGAAGCCATCAGTGTCTCCGTGGGTGCGGCTCATAAAGTAAAAAAAAAGCTCCGTAAGTATATAGCAAGGCGTGCACAGGCCGCGTGAAATTTTGATAAAGGTCTGGTCTTTTGTCTTCCTTACGGACAACGTTTTACTCTTTTTTTTTTTAACTCTCGCTAGTAAAGCTCATCACTCGGGTGCGACGGCCTTCTCTCTCTCTCTCTCTTTCTCTCCAGTAGCACTACTCTTTTTTTTTTTGTAGCTCGTTGATAATTCTTGGCTGGCGTGTTGGCGTGTGCGCTGCGTGCTGCCTCCACGCGTAGCTGCGAGTATATGCTCTCCTTCTCTCGTCTGAAATTATAAGACGTTGAACCTTGCCTGCGCTGGCTTCGGTTATACGTGGAGTGCGCGGTTCTCTCTTTCTCGCGCTAAATCGATATCGTATACGCCATATACTCTCTTTCTTTCGCTAGCTGCTGCTGCGGAGAGTACAAAGAACGAACGAACGAACGAACGAAAAAATTGCACCCGAGCAGCAGGTGTTGTAGCGCCGCCCGCGCGGGTAATACAATTGACTTGCGCCAACTCTGAGTGAGAGAAAGAGGCGCCAGATTTTTCAGTCTCTCTCTCTCTCTCTTCGCGATTGCTATATTAGACCAATTTTGTATGCACGAGCGATGCATACAACACAGTCGAGTATTACCACTATACCCAACAGCAACGACGAGACGTTAAAGCAGATGTTTATTTTCGTGCCGAGTGTAAATCTGTAAGCTGCACTATTGCCATCCTCTCCCCCCTCTTCCTCTTCATAGCAAAGCTTTTATTACAGTTTGCAAAGTTTGCCCTATTAAGTTCTACTTTTATTACCCACGCGGCTCGCGTATATATGTGCTTAGTGAGGCTGTTACACTTTGCAAGAAAACCAACTCTTTTTGTCGTGTTTCATATACACACTGCACAGCAACCTGTAATTTGTTCGGCTTGGAAATCGATGCATAACTTCGTCTTTCTTTTTTATTTTTTCTTCCGCGTACATTAGCAGTGTATAGCAAAGCTTTCCATTATTATACGGCCGATCAATCAATTCTTGATTAAATTCGCGAGTAGCTGCAAAATCGTGCAAAATTCAAAGAGAGAGAGGGGGGGGGGAGAGATCGTCAGAAGTTATACACTTGCTTTGCGCAAAGGGATAGAGTTATAGTCGAGAATGCCTGAGAGCGAAACAGGCAATAACTCATCGCATCCTATACTACTCGCGTTCGCGCGGCGTGGCTAAAATCCTCGTGCCCCGAAGATACGTATTCCTGCAGCAACTATCGTAACAGCACGGCGACCTAGATAATCGCTGGGCGAGGGAGAAAGAGAGAGAGAGAGAGCTTTCTCAAACAAGCGCGCGGGTAACTCTTGCGGCGACGACGACGACGATTGATGCAATCATTCTAGCTACTCCTCCTCACGGTAAATATTGTGTTTACCTTTCAAGCTCTATTTATATATCGGCGTTTATAAAAATGCCAGCGTTAATTAGTGTGCTCGCGCGGACGTGCGCGTTAATTAGCCTTCGTAAAATAGAGAGAGAGAGAGAGAGAGAGAGAGAGAGTCGCGTGGGCAGTCGATTCGACTTTGGCGTATATGTATAGCCATATGTGTGTGTGCAGTCAAAATGCATTGCGGTCACGTTTTTCCCCGAGGCGGCGCAAGAGTGAGAGATCGATATACGTGTATATGTGTGTGTGTGTATGTGTGCACGTACGGAGATATAATGGCCGTGGGCATTAAAAAGCTCCACACGTCGCGGCTACTGTTTTACTTACGCCCTGTGCGAGACCGTCGACGCCGACGCCTCATACACACGCCCGAGTGCACCAACGCTAGAAGTGTATTAGAGGACGGTTACTTTCCCTCGAGAGGGAGAAGCTTACTCTCTTGCCAGCGAGGGTGCAGTTGTCTCGCTCTCTCTCTGTGTGTGTACCTGTGTGTGTATGTGTGTGAATGTGTGGCGTACGGCTCCTCGTTCGCACTTTTTCCACGCTTCGATAGTTTTCTATATGTTCTCTCTTTCTCTCTCTGTGTGTGTGTTTCCTTTTATGATTGCCATCGCCAAAAGCGCTTTTGCTCTCGCACGGAGATGCCTATAACTTTTGTTGCCGCGCCGAATGATTTGATTTTTCAATTACCACTTGTATCAAGTGGTATTATTCTATATATACACGAGAACATCGCGGCACTTTGTATTCCGCTGATTATTAATATTATTATGCCATTTTCAAAGCGGATACGTATATACAAATTGACGCCGACGTTGAAAGAGCGCTGTTATGTTCAGATTTAGAGCGAGATGGAAATTGGATCGACGCAGAAGTGGCGCGCTTTGTTGTTGCATGAATTTATTATGCATAAAGCACGGAGGAACGTTTCGCAATCGCATATCTAATAATGCGCTCGGCGTGGTAGCTACTGAAAATTTCAACGACCAAAAGTACCACTTCGCCATTCCACTTTTCGTATATTCTCAATGACAGCTCCGCGGAGATAACAATTCAAAACACGCGAAACCGCAAGTTGGTAATTAAGTTATACACCGCGAATCTATCTGTACAGCAGTTGTGAAGGAAAGAGCGCAGAGCTTATAAATATAGCCGATCAGTGCGAGCGCAAACAAACGCTTAAATAATCGAGCTTATACTATACCGCGTGTGTATGTGTGCTTGCAAGCTAGAGAGATACGCATAATATAGCATTCGCAGTAGTACGCGGCGAAGTCTTGGCGCAGGGGCTATCGACCCTTTTGTCTCACCGCAAGTTTTACGGCTTTGGCACGGCTTCCCATTCTCTCTGCAGGCTTTAATCCTCGTCATTTCAATCGGCGACCAGAGTAAAAGAGTTTTTGCTGCAGCTACCTTAAACAATGTGCCAGTAATTCGGGCAGTGTGCTCTCTCTCTCTCTTTTTAGACGCGCGTGGGCTGCTAGCCAAAGTCGTTGTCGTCGGGGCGCCTGGACTACTACTACTACTACTGTGGCGACGTCGTCTTCTGGCATCCTTTTTATTTCTATCTCTCTACTCTACTCTACTCTCTCTCTCTCTCTCTCTCTGTCTGCAGTCTGTATTTGTGTATCCAACAGAGAGAGATGGAGACAGCGCGCCAGTAGTATAGCTGCTACTAGAGAGCATAGATAATTTCCGCGTGAGATTGCTCGAGGGTATCCCCGTGCCTAGGACAAATGCATTTGCCGTGCACGGCTTGTAATTCCACCGCTTCGCCTCTCTCTCTCTCTCTCTCTCTCTCGCGCCAAGCTCCACCGTCGTGATTTAGGGCAGATTACTGCGTGCCGCACTTTGTCTTCTCGTGCGCTTCTTCTTTTTCATCCTCTTCTTCTTCTACTGCTTTGCTTCGCGAATTATCATTGCGCTCATTTGCAGATTTGTTCAACGTTTAACGCGCTGTGTGCATCGTTGTTTACACGTGTTGCTATGCTCGCTTATATACGTATAACAATTGTAATTTTGGTAGCATACGCACGGCCGAAACCGTATATCATTGCCCTTTATGAAATTTTCATTTACGCCTGCAAATGAATCACGCAGTTAAAAGCTCGTAGTACCGCTGCATTTATTTATTGTTAAAATAACGCGAATTACAACAACATCTTTCACCTCGAGTAAGTTAGCTTATTAGAAATTTCATAAGGCAAAAGAGCTTTCTCAAATAACCGCGTGCATGATACTCTTATCTATATATACAGGGTGAAAAAAAAAAAGATCCGCGCGCGCGAGTCGTTACATTTTTTCATTTTTTTACGACTCGAGCTGCTGCACACCGCAACGCTAGCTCTGAAATTGTCTTCAAATCTCCGCAATACTTTCATCCTCTCCACTTCAGTCTCTCTCTCTCTCTCTCGTCCTTGCCGCCAACTTGCTCTCCTCGAATTTATCTTCTCCGCGGCGGGGAATCGTAAAAAGAGCTTAGCGCGAACGCCCGCGCTGCGGCGAAAAAGGGCGTAAATTACAAAATAAACGGTTACGCGCCGTCCGCCACCACACCATCATCAAGCTTCGTCCCACTGGAGTAGTTGTGTGTGTTTGTGTGTGTGTGTGTGTGTGGTATGCTGTATATCAATCGAAGGATTAATTAGTAGTCGCGCGCGAATGCGAGCGAGAACGTTTGATTATTCCACCGGAAGAGATTGCCTATACGAGTTTACCCTTGGATATACGTCTTTTTCGCGCGTAGCACGTCGGAGAGCTTTTTTTTATGACTGATTTCGTTTGATTCGACCTTTCTCTTCTCGCAAGCTCGCTCGCCTCGTCCGATATATATATAAGCTACATCGTATATACGTCGCTGTAAAACCTAACGACCTGCGTTTATTTGAAATATTTGTTCGAGGTAGCTTCTTTTTTTTTCTTCTCTTCTTATCTGTACCGGGGGAGCTTTGAGGGAGTCGGCTGTTAAAATGTCGCTTTGAGTTAAGGGTTTAATTAAAGCTTTCGCCGTTCTACTGGAAAAAAATCGAAGTACAGAATGCCGATGGATTTGATTGGTGTTATCGATTGTATTATAATTATTTCATGCATGTCCAGATAAATACTCACGTTGGCTAACGAAAAAATTAGAGCAAGTAGTAGAGCAGTTAACGTTAATTCGACGCGAAACTCGAGCAATCAGATTAAAGTTAAATTGCGTTCAATTAAGATATTGAATTATATAATCGCAATGAAATTTGCCATCGGATAACTTTTAAGTATTCACGTGATTACGTCTGCTTTCCAATAAATATATGCCATAATTAGAATCGGCGCTTGTCCTAAAAATTAAATTTTATTTACGTACACAGATGAAAGGTTTATATTTGAACCTAATAATATTTATTAACAATAAATAAACGATTTCGTGATCTCTGAGCAGAGAAAACAATTAAATAATTTAGTAACTGTTAACGAACTATCTGTTCGATTTCTTAATTTTGTAACAATTAATTAATGATTAGTCGATAAATTTATTAACTGACGATAAATAAGGTAGGTGTACCCAATATGGGACTATAACCAATATGGGACTATCATCGGTTTTGATATGTTCGCGATGCTTTGACAATGCTAAACTAAGACATTTATACTATCAAATAATGAAAGTTCCATCGATTTAAATTATCCCCAAATGCGAAATACGTTTTCCAGCAGCCATTTAGTGTTTTAGACAAGCAAGTCGTCAACCTCATTGAATTTCATGCAGCTAAATATTTATTGTTTAAAGTAGTTTAGTATATTTTATCATAAATCTGCGATACACCATTCGATTCGTCTTCTTTTACCCTTTCAAAATCACTCATCAGAAATTTTCTAGCGTGTAAATAAGCCAAATGCCGCTCGAATTACTTTTGTCTGTTGCTTGCTATCGGTTGTACCCAATATGGGACTATACCGGAAATTATTAATGGATTATGAAAAAACGCCACATTAATGTTTTTCCATGTTCCAGTTTTGAATTTCCGTGAGTAACTTAAGACAAAACTCGACAGTAAGTCAAAATAAAAGTACTTATTCCACTTGTCAATGATAGAATTTTGATTTTCGTTATATTTTTTTAAATTAATGTTTATATGTAACTGTAACATTGTCACATCGTATTAATAGTTTGTAATACTTGAAAAGTGATAAATCTTGATTTTTTAACTTATTTATACATATCTCGTATGATTTATGTACGTAAAAATTCCTTTTTCTCTAATAGTCCCATATTGGGTACACTGTCTTTTTATGACAAAAAAAAGTAATTGCATTCAAAGTGCAATAAGTCGGGCTAGCTTTCATCTAAAAAAATCGTGCGACGGCTCGTTTTAAATGGTAAACGAGCAGCTTTAAAACGAGACCACCCCGTTGAAAAATTCATCAATGGTAAAAAGTTATGGCAGTTTTTCAAAACTAGTCCCATATTGGGTACACCTACATTATTTAGAAAAAAAAATCAAATAAACGTTCTTATTTGATTCAAGCATTACTTTTTTTTTATGTACAATTAAAAAAAAGTATCCCTAAGTGAGCTTTTTTAACTTAAGCAAGCTTGCAACATTAATCAGAATCTTTAGAAAGATAAGCAATTAAACACAGCGAGCGGCGAAACGATACATGCAATCCCCGGACGTACATACAAATGCAGCCTATACTCGCGTAGGCGAATAAGGGAGGGCGAGAGAGAGAGAGAGAGAGAGAGAGAGAGAGAGAGAGAGAGAGAGAGAGAGAGAGAGAGAGAGAGAGAGAGAG